>VMBQ01002618.1:0-69353 GCA_007657795.1 Dreissena rostriformis
CAAATACACACTATCGATTTACAAACCAACCTGTCGACAAAGAATATACCACATGTACCTTGACTTCGTCAATACTTATGTTCGAACTCGAGTCGAGGTTGGGACACGTTGCAAAAACAAACTTAAAATAGAGAACTGCTCGATGAAACCAACCCTATCTTTTGTTTAACGAATTTTATCCTTTTTGCGTTGTTTCTTAAATAAACTTGTTTTATGAATTGTTGTCCATCTATCTTAACCTCTAATATAATGACTCATTCTCTCATTGTAAAGGTTGGATAATGTTCATACAAGTACTTTATATTTTTGAGTTGCAATTAAAATCGCTTACTCGAAGATAATTCGATATCAACTAATGATATATGAGAAGGATTTTGAAACATACATCATTTTGAGAAAACCCAACGCTATATAGCTCCCTAAAAAGGAATCCATGCTAAATGTGTTTCAGGTTGAAAAACAGCAACCACAACAAGCTTGGTCCGGGCAATTAAATGCTTGTCGTGAACGTGCATTTTATGAAGGACACGATTACATATATTTCTTCACAACTGTATATTTAATTTATATATACCGATACTTTCAGTAGAAACGCTATAAATTTAATTTATTTAGATATACGTAAGTGATATGACTCAATTTACTGTCGACCAAGTGTATGGCTATTGACAACTTTAATGAAAACAAAAGTGGTGAATGTTTTACGATCATATAGATACAAGTTTATTTCGGAATAGTGAGTATAGTTAACGAAAAATGGCCATAACTAAATTTATTTAATATTAATGAACAAGTTTATTTGGGCGTAGTGAATATAGTTAACGATAAATGGTCTGTCATAGCTAACTTTATTTAATGAACAGTGAACGACGTGAAGTGTGAAATGTAAAGCGATCATATAGATACAATGTTAATACGGATAAGTGAGCTTTGTAAATTAAATACTGAAGGCTTTAAATCGTGACATACGATAACGTTTCATATATAAGTCAATAATTAAAATAATAACGTGTTATATAAGTACTTTGTCGGGCTAATCATAAAATACTAACGTGATAAGTAAGTAAGACGAACGAACGCTCGGACGATCACCTCACACAGAATATAGACGTTCTAAGCACAAGTGTTCAGTACATATGTTTTAAACGTCAAATACTAAAATGAATATAACTTACAATGTCGAAATGGCAATGTTTCTATCCTAAAATACGTGTTCAATGTAAATCCTCGAAATAATTTCCACAAAGTATTTTCAACGACCTCCACTGTCACTATACTAATTTGGCTTTGATTGGGGTTCGATAAAGTATACACTACCGCAGTTCGATAAATTATACACTACCGCAGTTTGATAAATTATACAATACCCCTATGTACTTCGTACACTCACCGCAAAACAAATTATTGGCGATCTTAATCGATATAAGAAATTCAGCTATACATGTATATATGTGTGAATGCTCAAGGTCTTGTATGTGTAACTTGAATTGGCTGATTACCCCGGTACGCGCGTTCTGCACTTTCTCTTATTACTGGCAAGTGCCCCTGTTACTGATAGCTCATGATCAATAACATTGGCTTTGTTCTGTTTCTGGGTGTGTGTTTTCGTGTAAACGATAGTCAGTTATCGTATAAATAATGCACTATTCCCAGTCGAGAACTTACGCCACTTCACCCGGGTTATTTAATGAAATTCCCTCAGATGTATTACCGATGATCGTCATTGACTTATGTTTTATAGTGACATCTGAACCCAGTAGAATAAGCGCATTGTGTAGCTAATGGTGTTCGAAATATTGCGGAAGAACTTTACCTTTTGTGGACAACAGTATTATTTCCTTTGATCATTATGCGATTCTTATTGTTAAAGTAAGTTATAAACACATATATTCCATAATGCAATGTTTACCAACCAAATCTTTCCGAAGTTATACTGTCAATACCTTTGTCCCACATATCATATATCATTACACGATCTCGTTTCCGTATACGTTTAGTTAAGAGCCAGCGTGACCCAAAGTTTACACGGATTTTAATGACTTTGTATACAATCGCTGTAAATTGGGCGATAAATGTACATAACGCCTTGACATTTAACAGTTAAATGGACGCCCTGTCCGGTAAGTGGACAAACTGTCCTGGATGAGGGTCAATATCAACTTGTCCGCTGCTTTAAAATGGTATTAATTGTTTAACAACAATTCAATCCCCGTTTTAAATCACACTTTCCAAAATTGTCAACTTTTAAAATGAATATAACTTACAATGTTAAAATGGCAATGTTTTATCATAAATACCTGTTCAGTGTAAATTCTCGAAATAATTTCCACAAAGTCAAGTGAATTCAACGACCTCCACCGTGAGCAATACTAATTTCCCTATGATTGGGGTTTGATAAATTATACACTACCGGTATGCACTTCGAACACTCTAACCGCAAAACAAATTATTGGCGATTAATCGATACAAGAAATGCAGCTATATATATGTGTGAATGCTCAAGGTTTCGTACGTGTACTTGATTCTATTCTTTGAATGATTTTTTCTTTTTTGGTTTACTTAACTATTCGTATTCATCGTTTTGTGTTGTACTTCTCAAATACATGTACCATGTCTTTGCTTTCTCACAAACACATACCGTGTATAGGCTATAAATTTGCAATATGCTNCATTGAATTACTTTGCACTATTAAAAAACAAATAAAACTAGAAAAAAAACTCAAATAGTAGCAAGCAGATGGGTTTTGACGGTGAACTTGAAATTGAGGAGATTTTTAGCATGTCTTATATGTTGTGGCATTTTATTCCAGAGAGAACAACCTTGATAAGCAAATGACCGTTTACCAAAACTGTTAACTTTGGGCAAACAGCATCTTCCGGTGTCTGTGAATAAATCACTGGAAGCACCAACTGACACTCTTAACCGAGTGGGATATTTATGAACTGAACTAAGTGGAATGAAATGCCCATTTAGGTAACCTGGTGCTCTACCACTGTAGATTTTGAACACATGGCACAACATGATTTGATCAACCCTTTTAGAGACTGGTAATCAGTTTAGCTTGACAAAGTGACTTTGATCTATATGAGCCCTTGCTTCAAGATCCAACACAAACCTGATCATTCTGTTCTGGGTGACTTGTAATTTCTTCCTCAGTTCCTGAGACAAGCTGTTATATATAGGATCTTGCATGAGTGGTCGTTTTGTATTGAATTTATTAAACGAGTCATCTAAATGAAGATAAAAACGAGGCTTGCCGAGTTTTTATCTTCATTTAGATGACGAGTTTAATAAATTAAATACAAAAAAAACACTAATGCATGATTCTATTTATAACATGACCAAAAAAAATGCTTTAAAACACACATGTATTCCGTGCCATATAGAGGAAAGGTCGATATCTATAACGAAGCAGCAATGCGGTCATTGTGATGGTCTGGATCTAGGCTGGCTGCATGCATATATATGGAATAAGACCAATTTTGACATGTTTCTGCTCATACTTAACCCTTTGCATGCTGGGAAATTTGGCTAATTTGCATAGTTATATAACTAGTGAAATAACACCCGTGTAATAAACAAAATTGAGCATTACGTTATTTCACGTTATTTCACTCCTGGAGCGTAAGTCATGTTATAAACCAAATTGAACAACCATAATCAAAATGACACTGGATGAGGGATGTGACCCGTAACATTTTAGAGTGGGGGTTAAGGAACTAACTTTTCCTGTACACAATTTTCAACATAGCATTAGCTTTCTTGATAGTTGATCTAGCCATTGAATCAAAAGATAGAAAAGATGATCGTCATTGACTTATGTTTTATGTGACATCTGAACTCAATGGAATAAGAGCAGTTTGTAGCTAAAGGTCCTCGAAGTATCGAGGGAGAACTATACCTTTTGTTGACAAAAGTATAATTTCCTTTGATCCTCAGATGATTCTTATTGTTAAAATAAGTAATAAACACATATATTCCATGTATTTTGTATTATCATTTTGTTTAACACTAGAAACTGTAAAGTTTATGTGTAGTAAACTTATGTTCTGTTCTGTTCATAATACAATGTTTACATACCAAACATTTTCCAAGTTATACGGTCAATACCTTTTTTCAATATACCAGTACGCGATCTCGCGTCCGTATCCGTTTAGTTAAGAACATGTGACCCAAGGTTAACACTGATTAAAATAACTATGCATACAATCGCTGTTTATCAAGCGATAAATGTACATAACGCCTTGACATTAAACCTTGAAACGGACAATATATGTAGGTAGATGTTTATTTCAATCCAATACACCATATGAGGCACATGAGGACAACATATACCAGTACACGATCTCGTTTCCGCATCCGTTTAGTTAAGAGCACATGTGACAGACTGTCCTGGATTAGTGTCAATATCTAGTAACTTTGTTGACAATGCTGTTTTTTCCGTTGCTCTAAAATGTTATTTGATGTTCTACAACCAATTCTCGTTTAAATCACACTTTCCAAAATTTTCAATATTTTAAATGTATATTGAATTAATGTTATCTCTTAATTCGTAAAATGCAATCTCATGTTTTAAACAAGAACACATCATTTGAAAAACATCTTAAAATACGGTTGTTCACGCCTTCGGTAATGTTCAAGAAAAAGAATAAAATATAATTGTGTTCACTTAAAAAGTGAAAATACAATATTGTGAATGTTACACAAAATCAAGAACGTTTGCACGGCAAACTAGATTCTAGAAGGCAAACTAATCTATTCAGTGATTAATCGAATTAAGTTCAAAGAAATATATAAATACATTTTCTGTAAAACGCTAATTCAGTAAAGCTGAATTAGATGTTGTTTTTTTTAAATACAAAATATTCTGGGCATAGGTTATTCCCGAGGATGTGAGGCTTGGTGGGTTATTCATATAGAAAAACTAACACTGATTGAATGGAAATATTTATTCTGAAAGACAATCATTTGGTGCTGGTCATAGATTCATAACAATTAAATTTTACATTTAATTATGTAAATTTTAGATAACTTTAGAATATTCACACAAATTACCAGCATTATAGGGACAAATCTGGAATCACAAAAGGTACAGGGTGCTGCTCAGAAGTAGCAGGGTGGATAGTCGGACCAGAAGGGTGACGTTTAAAAAATTAATAAAAATCTATGGAATATGTTTGTCCAACTTGAAATTAAGGTTTTTAAGCATAGTCTGTTCATTTTCCATTGAACATTTGCAAAACAATAAATTAAATTTCAACAGATTTTCACACTTTTGCTTTCGATCAACTTAGAGGAGCCAGAAGGAGCAGTGTGCAGCACTATGCCATTTTGCTCAGGAGCCTCCCTTAATGATTTAACATTCACATTTCTTACTCATTACAAGATAATAAATTGACATGAACAAAATATACGAATACCAATTACCATGCCAATGGATGGATTTGTTTACTGGTAACATATACTGAATATGATTGCACTACTAATAGCCAAAACAAAATTTGGCTCCTCAGTTGAGTTTTGGGTTACTGGATCACCATGCTCATGTCATCACTTAATTCTTAATTCTGATAATTTAATAAAGTGAATTCGCAACATGAATAATTATGATGTTTTTCATAAATAATGATGAAAAGGTTAAAGTGTTATACAAATTTCAAATTGTTAATGTGCAAGTGAATATTAAATAATAATAAAAAACATATAATAAAACCAACAATTACTGCACTCAAATATTAAGTAATAAAAAACATAACAAATTCAACAATTACATCATTAATGATACAATATTATAAAGTACCGTATGTGTACTATGCATATTCTACATAATTGTTATAAGGTTTGATAGACAAAAGAAACATTATGAGACTAATGAACGAATATTAAGTGATATTGGCACATGCTCCAGTCATGCAGTCAGAAAATCCCAATGCATCATTTCATGTTCTGCTCAAGAATATATTTATTGAGTTTACTACACCAACAATATAGAGACCGATTAGGAATTCCATGTGTGGACATCAGTCAGTGTTTTCATACATTTATTTGAGAAAGTTAATAATTAAAACACAATATATTATATAAATATATATAAATCAGCCAGCGCTTTATCACAGACTAAACAGTAGCCCCCTACCGGGTTGATGTTGATGTAGAAAGAACTGGATCTCAATAAGTTTCATTCAGATATTTAAAGTACTGTTTACTTATGGCAGCATAAGAAAAAAAACACTAAAATACCATACTCCAGATTGTACAATATGTGTATCCAAGTGCATAATTACAAAATATAGGACAAATCAATATAAAGTGAGATTGCACATACTTCTTTTACACAATTTACATGCATCATTTGATATGTATTCCCGATAATTCTTTATTCCACGAACATTGCAAAGGTTTACTTAAACACAAATGCACACGCAGTGCAGCCCATTTGTGAAACAAATTGCAAAATTAATTCTAAAACAAACAGTTAAAAGTTACAAATTTCGTCTGTTATTTCCTGTCAAATCTTCGAGCATTTAATACATGTATTAACAACATACAAACACTTTCTACCATTATGAAACAATTCGTCAACACATTCAGATGATTTAATGCACAGGTGGTAATCTTTGAATGATGTAAAAGGCTGGATAAAAAATTGTGTCATTTAAAATCTGTCATAAAAACCACAGGCACTCGGCATTAGCTGCTATACACTTAATCGGATCACATCGGAGGAAAGTAACTTTCCGATATATGCCGAGTAGTTCCGATTCACTAACAAGCATGCATCGTCGCACACGCTACTAAACAATATTTATTTGTTTACTTGTTAGTGTTCATTTCGCGCGTACAATAAAAATAACCACACTTCAACATAGAAATAGGACGAAAAGAACAAATTTAATGTTAAACCCGTCCTGCTATCATTTCATTTAAACTTGTGTTTCGTCACTCAAAAAAGAAAAGCAATCTAGCATGGCAATCGTTGGGTTACTAATTAGGTGATTAGTGATGGGTGATTACTGTTGCAAATTATGCAAGAATACCGTAACGCTACTCTAAATTGTTCCATGATCAATATCACTATCAATATCACTTCCATTTAGGCAATACTGTGACGTCAAATAGAAAGTGGCAAAACAAATCGTTTACATTTTTTCGGAAATAATACTAATATTGTTGCGTTACTAAGCAAAAAACAAATAAGCGGGATGCACATTTGTTCGACCACTGATGACGTTATTTATGATAGTAACGCTAATCACAGGTCGCCGAGACATGGAAAAAATAAAACGTTTACATGTGTTCTGCTATTATCACTGTTACTTTTGATGACGTCATCACGGTTTTCAAAAAATCCTGTGACGTCACTCAGTCGAGCTTATGCAGCAAGTCCTCCTTATGCACCTCTGTGGTGACGCGCAGGGAGAGCAGGAAGTGCGACAGGACGTCCTGGTAGACGCACAGCAGCGTCCATCCGGGCGCGTACATCAGCGTCACCAGTCCCATGAAGTTGAGCGGGTAGTGGCTGTAGTCCCAGGAACACGCGTCGAACTGGCGGAGAACGAGACCGAACACGAACTCCCACGTGTAGATTATGATAAGGTAGAGCGGTAACCGGAAGTACCAGCGGATGCCGTGCCGAAGGTGTAAGAAAACGTAAACACGCTCCACAAAGAAGCTGCAACTGCCGTAGATGAAGAACGAGAAGATCGTCGAGTAACCTAGAACCAGAAAAACGTTTTTAGTATAACATTTTATCACAAACGCTGGGTTTTTCGTGTATGTATATTTGTGCACTAAATATTGGTATATCGCCTAGGCCGACTAATTATCAGTACTGTAAGTGTGAGTAGGTTGACTGGCCGCCATGTTATGACTCAAATTAGATTTAATCACGGAGAAAATCCAACAAACAAACAAAACTTTACGGGTATGTCGAGCGCCCATTGTAACGCAGTTATTTATACGAGTCGATTTTAATTTTGATTTTAAAATGGCTTTCAGAACAGGCAGTATGATCACCACACAAGTTGGACCACTGTCGTTTAATTGAAAGCGTTCGCGTGCATCTTTGGAGAGGATTATAAAGTGAATGCTTCGTTCGATTGATGAATTCGTGAATCCATTCGTTATATTTCATGCAACCTGTAATTTTGAGCTGGACCGTTCTTTATACTACATAATTAACGCAGGCAATACAGCCCAAAGTTTCTCAATACCTCTCAGCTTGCCGTATCGTAACTTGTTTGGCGCTATTCAAATATTCATGATATGAGCACAGTTGACGCTATTCAAATACTCATTACATGCACACTGTTGGCGCTATTCAAATATTCATGATATTTGCACTGTTTGGCGCTATTCAAATATTCATGATATGTGCACTGTTTGGCGCTATTCAAATATTCATGATATTTGCATTGTTTGGCGCTATTCAAATATTCATGATATTTGCACTGTTTGGCGCTATTCAAATATTCATGATATGTGCACTGTTGGCGCTATTCAAATATTCGTGATATGTGCACTGTCTTGTTACACCAACTTAGACACACGATACACGCAATAACACACTTAATTCAATTGTAACTTCATGACATTTTAAGTTGCCATATCTGGTCTTAATGCACTCAGCACCCCATTGGTGCAAAAAGGTACCACGTGTCATTTAATTTCAATGGCACATGGCACCTTTTTGCACCAAGGGGGCGATATGTACTGGAGAAACATATGTTCTGGTTACCTTTCATAGTCAGATATAACATGTAAATTATTAATGCCCTTTGCCACCGTTATTTTTATCACAACGATACTCTCTACGCTGTCAATTATTTATCAATTCTAGCAATTTATTAGGTTACCAATTGGAAACAACTTCAAGTAAATGATTTATGGTCATAATGGAACTGTGTTTCCACATTCAGGCCAACTTAAGTATTTGGCTTTGGTTTTCGACCGAGTAAACATGTACATTATATGTCACATACCTATATCAGTATTGGTATCACAATGGCTTGCAAATCACTTTTTAAGTAGTTAAAAATCATTAATTCGACAGAAATTGTAAAAATAAATACATAAAATAATATCTACTACTGCCAGATGCAAAATTAAATTCTCATTCCATGTAGACCGCCGCACGCCCAATAAATACGATGCCAATAGCGCGCTGTTAAATGCGCATTAAATACAATTTTTCGAAAAGGGTAATAAATACGGTGCCAATAGCGTTGCGTTTAATGCGCCTTAAATAATCTTTTTCGAGAAGGGTAGTACACGTTAAATACAGAAATTCCAAGCAATGTTCACCCACAGGTTACACAATTAAACATAATAGGCCTAAACATGAAGCAGCCAAGGCATTGAAAGAATTTAAAAATGAAAATTTCCTTTTATGTTTTCCCAATGGAGCTTCGCGAATACGAGCGATGACAAATACAACAATCTGTACACCTGGGGAAAAAGAAAGCAATAGCCGTATGGATTGAGTGCAATCATATGGGATCTCAAGGGATCTGATTTATCGTTCATTGCGCGTGCAACATGGAAGCACAATGAGGATATATTGACTTGCAAGTCCAGAAAAAAGCGTTGTCACCACAAACACACCTTACCGAGTGTGCATATCTTTATTTTCCAAGAAATATAAAAGATAGAAGAGTCAAATGCCTTAGAATATTCGATAAACCACTGAATTTAAAAGAATAATGGCCATATGAATCAACATGCATGATTTTGACGTAAATGATTAACAGTGCCATTTACACATTATCCTATTATGTTTGCAGATGTACTTATAACTACAGGGGTCAGACAAACAACCCGAGACTCGAAATGATAGCATATGAGTGAGTAAAAAAAAAAAAATCATTTTAAAATTAAAATAAACTTTTCTGACGAATAGTGAACCGGCAAGTTAACGTGATAACAGTTGTAACTCCGAACAAGTGGGGCTATTAACGTATTAATACTTAAAGGCACCTTTCAAGGACGAATTTCCCTCTGGCTTGAATATATGGTCGAAAAGAGCAGTGAACACGATTTCATCGAGAAGCCCGTGCATTCCATACAGGTAGAAGCGCAGCCAGGCCGGTAGAGGGCGCGATACGAAACCCATTTCCTTTCCTTTTGGCGCCATTTTTTACTTCCGCCACGAGGTCGTTGTGGTAGATCGTTCTGAAAAACATTGATAATGACTACAGAATAAGTTTGTTGATCGTTTGTTCTTTTAAATCAGTTGGATGGGGTAATGTCAATATCATCGCATCATTGGTAAAAAACTTACAAATTGAACAAGTATTTTTTATGTGAAATGATTGTAGAGAGATAAAACAGGAACATACTTTTTTCCAATTTCCATTTGTAATCTACTTAGCAACAAAAAGTTTTGTGCATCTCTTTTATTTTGGCAGAGAATAGCATTAATTTATCAGGCCTACACTCGCCAATTTTACGAGTTCGACTTTCAAACGTCTGCTTTAAACGCACTCCTGATTTTATTATCATTAGTTGAGAAAAGCTTGTGTACTTTGCACAGGCTGTGAACGATTATTTGAATATCATATTAAGTACGCGGCGTTTATCTCGAAAAATATATAAGATATCTACATGAAACTTCATGGGTGTATACCTATCAATGAGGAGAAGCGCCACGCTTAATAATAATTATTATGATTATACCGTATATCAAGGAATTTGCACCCATCCGTAAACACCTTTGTTTGCGGGATATATCAATTCAACGAATTTGCTTGTTTTTAATGTTTTCGATTTCTGTTATTGTTTCGAGCATATCGGCAAAGTACACATTTACAAACCAACCTGCCGACATAGAATATACCACATGTACCTTGACTTCGTCAACATTTATGTTCGCACTCGAGTCGAGGTTAGGAAACGTAACCAAAACAAACTTAAAATAGAGAACTACTCAATAATACCAAACCTATATTTTTTTTAACGAATATTAACCTTTTTGCTTTTTTTCTTAAATAAACTTGTTGTATCTGTTGTTGTCCATCTTTCTAAACCTGTCACATAATGACTCATTCTCTAATTGTGAAGGTTGAATATTGTACTTATAAGTAGGATATAGTTTTCACTTGCAATTAAAGTCGCCGACTCGAAGATAATTCGATGTCCACTTATGACATATGAGAAGGTTTTGAAACATACATTATTTTGAGAAAGCCCAGCGCTATATACCTCCTTAAAAAGGAATCAAGCCGAAATCTTTATCTGGTTGAAAAAACAACAACCACAACAAGCTTGGTCCGGTCAATAAAATGCTTGTCGCGTAAGTGCATTTTAATAAGGACATAATTACATAAATTTCTTCACAATTGTATATTTAATTTATATATGTTTTATTCAGGAAAAGAGGCAATGCCAATCATTCCGCATGTAACACATGACAAAGAAATATATATAACCGGTTAATGGTGAGATATGTTACGTCATGTTCGATATCTGCACAATATATATGGTGAGTTATAGATACATCAACATGAAGTTTTGATATCGGAAATAAAATAAAAAGACAAATAAATAAATAAACGTTTGGAAGCATTGGAAGGAAAACAAAATAAAAAATATAGCGTGTATTTGTCTTAGACCAGGGTTATTGGGTTCTTTCGGAGAAAAATGTAAATTCTAGTTTAATGAAATGTAACTATATATTAAAATAGTGTATTATATTATATTTACCGGTACTTTCAGTAGCGACGCTTTAAATATAATTTATTTAGATATATATGTATGTATACGTTAGTGATATGACCCAGTTTACTGTCAACCAAGTGTATGGCTATTGACAAATTTCATAAATAAAAGTATGTATAGTGAACGACAAAAGTGGGAACTGTTTAGCGATCACATAGATATAAGTTTATTTTGGAGTAGTGAGCATAGTAAACGATTAATGGTCATTACTAAATTTATTTAATGAACAGAGAACGACTAACGTGGGAAATGTTTAACGATCACATAAATACAAGGTTATTTCGGATAAGCATAGATAACTGAGCTTTGTAAATCAAATACTGAATGGTTTAATCGTGTTTACGTTCCATATAGAAGTCAATAATTAAAATAATGACTTGTTTTATAAATACTTTGTCAGGCTAATCATAAACTACTAACGTGATAAGGAAGTACGACTAACGAACGTTCGGACGATAACCCCACATAGTATATACTCGTTATAAGCACAATTGTACAGTACACATGCTTTTTAAACGTCAAATGCTAACATGAATATAACTTACAATGTTAAAACGGCAAAGGTTCGATCATAAATACCTTTTAAACGTAAATCCTCGAAATAATATCCACAAAGTAAAGTGTATTTAACAACCTCCACTGTGAGCAATACTAATTTGGCTATGATTAAGTTTTATAAATTATACACTACCGCTATCCACTTCGAATACTCACAGCGCAAAACAAATTATTGGCGATTTATCGACACAAGAAAGGCAGTATATATAAGTGAATGCTCAAGGTTTCGTACGTGTAACTTAAATTGGCTGATTATGCGCGTTCTGCACTTTCTCTTAAATGGCAAGAGCCCATGTTTCTGATAGCTCATGATCAGTAACAGTTGCTTTGTTCTGTTTCTTGGTGTGTGTTTTCGTGTAAACGATAGTCAGTTATCGTATTAATAATGCGCTATTCCCAGTCGAGAACGTACACTACTTCACTCGGGTTATTCAATGAAATTCCCTCTGATGTATTACCGATTATCGTCATTGACTTATGTTTTTATGTGACATCTGAACTCAATAGAATAAGAGCAGTTTGTAGCTAATGGTGCTCGTAGTTTTAAGAAAGAACTGTTCCTTCTGTGGACACAAGTATTATTTCATTTGATCTTTATACGATTATAATTGTTAAAGTAAGTAATGCAGACATATATTCCATAATGCAATGTTTACCCGTTGTAATGTGAGTTAAAGGGCTACGTTTAAAATGTATCCCATGCCTATATATAATATTTCAAACATATGTGTATGTCTTCTCTGTTATAATGTCAATGTTAACTGTGTTGATCGCTTACGAAATGTAAGATATTGTACTATGTATACATATTATACATATGCTTTTTGTAAACTACTGTAGATTTGTGTCTGATTATTTGTTTAGCTATTCATGTATTTGCAGGAAATAAAGTTATATATACCAAATCTTTTTGAAGTTATACTGTCAGATTCCTCTGTTCCTTATACCAGTACACGATCTCGTGTCCATATCCGTTTAGTTGAGAGCAAGTTATACTGTCAATAACTTTGTCCCATATATCATATACCAGTACACGATATCGTTTCCGTATCCGGTTAGTTAAGAGCAAGTGTGACCCAAACTGAAGGTTTACACGGATCATAGTATGTACATTGCTTGTGATATGCATATTATAATATAGTAAAGACTGACTATGTACTATGTACAAGTCGTAATAAATATCTGTTCTGTTCTGTTATATTATAATGACTTTGTATACAATCGCTGTAAATCAAGAGATAAATGTAAATGAAGCCTTGACATTAAGACTGATTGTCCATTAAGTGCACAGACTGTCCGGGATTTAGGTCAATATCACATTACTGTGGTTGACAAAGCTGCTTTTCCGTTGCTTTAAAATGTTATTTGTTGTTCAACAACCAAACCCCTTTTTTAAACCACACCTTTCCAAAAGTGTCATTTGTTGTTAATGTATTGATATTGAATTAATGCTATCTTATAATTCGTAAAATTTAAAAGAAAGTAAAGTAAAGTTAAGAACCAAAAACAACACTTTCTTTAATACGAGTTATCGCCGATTGTTGTTTTGTATGATGTAACTTTTCAGGACAATATCTTCGATACGATACAAGATTTCAACATCAAACTTTATGGGTGTGTAGAGATCAATGAGAAGAAGTGCCATGCACAAGAACCATTACCATACACTTTATAAAATAAGAGTTATTGCCCTTTGTTGTTATCGTATGATGTACATTTCCAGGGCTATTTCTTGAATACGATACAAGATTTTAACATGAAACTTCAAGGGTGTATCTATATCAATTATGAGAATTTCGTTGAACAAGAAGCATAACCCAACATGAAACTTCGTGGATGTATAAATATCAATGAGGAAAATTGCAATGCATAATTTTTGTTTTTAACACTACACTATTTTGTTTAAGGATTATACCGTATATCAAGGTTTTGCATCCATCCATAAACAAAGTTTATTTTGCGGGGGATATCAATTCAACGATTTTGCTTGTTACCAGCTAAATCCAGATACTACACAAAAGGAGGTACATTACACTGTGTAATTATCTGACAGTGAACATTTCCTGTAAAAACGCTAATTAAGTACAGCTGTATTAAATGCTGATTTTTAAATACAAAATATTCTGGGAATAAGTTATTCCTGGGGATGAGAAGTTTGGTTGGTTATTCATATAGAAAAACTAACAATGATTAAATGGAAATATTTATTCTGAAAGACACTCGTTTTGGTGCTGGTATCGATTTAAAACACTGAAAATTGACATTTAATAACTAAAATTTTACATTACTATAGAATGTTCACACAAATAAAAAGTAATATAGTGAAAGTTCTAGGATAGCAAAAGGTACAGGGTGCTGCTCAGAAGTAGCAGGGTGGAAAGTCAGCCCAGTCAGGTGACGTTTTCTAATATTAATAATATTTAAAAGTATGCAATTTCTTTGTCCAACTTGTAATTAAGGTTGTTGAATCATGTTCTATTCATTTTCCATTCAATATTTGCGAAAAAAAATCAAAAACAAAATCAACAGATTTGAACACTTTTGCTTTTGACCAACTTAGAAGGGCAAGAAGAAGCAGGGTGCAGCACTCTGCTATTTTGCTCTGGATCTTTCCCTTCAACTAGTTAATGATTCAACATTCACATTTCTTACTCATTACAAGATAATAAATGGGCATGAAACAAATATATGGATACCAATAACCATGTCAATTGATGTATTTGTTTACTGGTACCATGTGCTGAATATGATTGCACTACAAATAGCAGCTTTAGAAAAAAATGGCTCCTCAGTTTAGTCTAGGGTAACTGGATCACCACGCTCATGTAACCTCTAAATTCTTAATTCTGATAAAAATGTAGCATGTATTTAATAACGTGAATTCAAGTAATGCATAATTATGATGTTTATCATAAATAATGATGAAAAGGTGAATATATTATACAAATTTCAAATTGGTAATGTTCTATCAAATATTATATAATAAAAACATAATAAAATCAACAATAAGCGCACTCAAATATTACGTAATAAAACCATAATAAAATCAACAATTACATCCTTAGTGATACCATATTAAAAAGTACTGTATGTGTACTGAGCATATTCTACATAATTGTTATAACAGGGTTCAGGATCGCGTGACTTTGTGGGGTTCGCAATTAAAATTTAAGGGTTGTAAACACACTGGTAAGTGGTGCTTTTTTTTCAAATAACTTTTGAAAACTATTTTTCTTAAGAATTTCAACTAGTGCATAAAAGACAGTTTTTTATGGTGCTTATGGGAATGTGAAATACATCAAAATTACTTTATTTAATAAGCCCGTGTTCTTGGTAAAAAATCGATGTCTACAGCATTCATATACACTTTTATGCTGCACACAACGTGAAATGTTGTCACCGATTTCAGACGTATTCAAGGATTTATTCTTAAATCTTAAGATATCGGCACAAACTGCAAGAAAAACTGTCTTTTATGCACTAAAGATTTTTTTATAATGTATTTTAATAACTTGAAATATTCGCAAAAATAAAGTGTTAACATTCTGTCCAGCCCGTGTGTAAACCCTATGTGAACCCCGTTGATCCTGTACCCTGTATAAGGTATGCAAGACATAAGAAATATTCTGAGACCAATGAACAAATACCAGTTGATATTGGCAGATGCTCCAGTCAGTCACTCCAAATGCATTTCAGGTTTTGCTCAAGAATATATTTATTGAGTTTACTATACCAAAAATCCAGAGACAGATTAGGAATTCCATTTGTTGACATCAGTCAACAATATATATTGTGTTATCAATTTCCTTAAATAAATGTATGAAAAAAACTGACTGATGTCAACATATATATATATAGCAAGCGCTTTATCACAGACTAAACAGTATCTCCATACCTGGTTGATGTTGATGTAGAAAGAACAGGATGTCAATAAGTTTCTTTAACATACCTTAATTACTTTTTACTTATGGCAGAATGTGAACAAAATACTAAAACACCATACTCCTGATTGTTCAGTGTGTGTATCCAAGTGCATATTTACAAATACGAGACAACTCAATATAAAGTGAGATTGCACATACTTCATTTACACAATTTACATGCATTATTTGATATGTATTCCCAATAAGTCTTTATTCCGACAAGATTGCACAGGTTTATTTAAACACAAATGCACACGCAGTGCAGCCCATTTGTGAAACAAATTGCAAAAGAAATGCTAAAACAAACAGTGAAAATTAACACATTTCGTCTGAATTTTCCTGTAGATTTGTCAAAATTTCGAGACTTTCATACATGTATTAACAACATACAAACAATTTTTACCATTATGAAACAATACTAAAAACATTCAGATGATTGAATGCACATGTGATAATTGTTGAATGATGTTAAAGGCTGGATAAAAAATTGTGTCATAAAAACAAAATAAAATACACTTGCTCTGATCACATATATATTTTCGGATCACTTTCGAATCGGATCACTTTCCGATATAGGCCGAGTAGTTCCGAATCACTAACAAAGCAAGCACCGTCGCACACGCTATTAAACACAATTATTATTTTCCTTTTTCGTGTTAATTTCGTGCATAACCTGACTTCTAAAAATAATCAAAGAAATATGAAAAAAGACCAATTTTAATGTAAAACCCGTCATGCTATCATTCCATTTAGATCTGTGTTACGTCACTCAACAAAAAGAAAATCTAACGTGACAATCGTTGGGTCACTCATGACATGATTACATGAAAACGTTTACATGTGTTCTGCTATTATCACTGTTACTTTTGATAACGCCATCACGGGTATTAAAACCCCTGTGACGTCACTCAGTCTAGCTTATGCAGCAAGTCCTCCTTATGCACCTCTGTGGTGACGCGCAGGGAGAGCAAGAAGTGCGACAGGACGTCCTGGTAGACACACAGCAGCATCCATCCGGGCGCGTACATCAGCGTCACCAGTCCCATGAAGTTGAGCGGGTAGTGGCTGTAGTCCCAGGAACACGCGTCGAACTGGCGGAGAACGAGACCGAATACAAACTCCCACGTGTAGATGATGAGTAAGTAGAGCGGTAACCGGAAGTACCAGCGGATGCCGTGCCGAAGGTGTAAGAACACGTAAACGCGCTCCACGAAGAAGCTGCAGCTGCCGTATATAAAGAACGAGAAGATCGTCGAGTAACCTAGAACCAGAAAACCGTTGTTAGTACCGGAAGTGGAAAGGGATAAAACAAATATACGCTGGGCGCGTCGTGTATTCTTATTTGTGCACTAAATATTGGTATATCGCCTAGGCCGACTAATTATCGGTACAAGTGTGAGTAGGTTGACAGACCGCCGTGGTAGGACTGAAATTAGTTTAAATCAAACAGAAGATCCAACAAACAAAACTGTACGGGCATGTCGAGCGTCTATTGTAACGCAGTTATTTAAACGAGTCAATTTTAATTTTGATTTTTAAATGGCTCGCAGAACAGGCAGTATGATCACAAGTTGGACCACTGTCGTTGAATTAAGAGCGTCCAAGTGCATCTTTGGAGAGGAATATAAACTGCGTGCTTCGTTTCATTGATGAGATCACGAATCCATTCGTTATATTTCATGCAACATGTAATTTTGAGCTGAACCACTCTTTATACTACATAATAAACGCACGCAATAGAGCCCCAAGTTTCTCAATACCTCTCAGTTTGCCATCTGTAACTTGTTTGGCGCTATTCAAATATTCATTATATGTGCACAGTTGGCGCTATTAAAATATTCATTACATGCACACTGTTTGTCGCTATTCAAATATTCATTATATGTGCACTGTTGGCGCTATTCAAATATTTATGATATGTGCACTGTTTGGCGCTATTCAAATATTCATTATATGTGCACTGTTGGCGCTATTCAAATATTCATTATATGTGCACTGTTTGGCGCTATTCAAATATTCATTATATGTGCACTGTTGGCGCTATTCAAATATTCATGATATGTGCACTGTTTGGCGCTATTCAAATATTCATTATATGTGTACTGTTGGCGCTATTCAAATATTCATTATATGTGCAGTGTTTGGCGCTATTCAAATATTCATTATATGTGCACTGTTTGGCGCTATTCAAATATCCATGATATGTGCAGTGTCTTGTTACACCAACTTAGACACACGATACACGCAATAACACACTTAATGTAATAGTTACTATAGTCAGATATAACCTGTACATTATTAATGTCATTTGCCACCGTTATTATCATCACAACGATTCAACTTCAACTTCAACGTCGGTACTCGACAAAATCCACTACGTAGAAATCGACGTCGAGGATTCTCTGTAGGCTATCTATTAGTTATCATTTCTTGCAATATATTATGTTACCAAAGGGAAAATTACTTCAAGCAAATGATTAATGGTCATTATTGAACTGTGTTTGCATATTCAGGCCAACTTCAGTATTTGGTTTGGGCTCTTACCGTATCATTGACTGAGTACATGTATATATGTACATTATGATACCTGCCTATCTCGATATTGCGATCACACTGGGTTGCACATTACTTTTTAAGTAGTTAAACAAAATACTTTTTAAGTAGTTAAAAATAAATAATTCAACCTAAATTGTAAAAAAATACATAAATAAAGTAATATCTACTCCTTACAGATGCAAAATAAAATTATCTTTCCATATAGACCGCCGCAAGCCCAATAATTACGATGCGATTGAACATAATAGGCCTAACATGTAGCAGCAAAGGCATTGGAGGAATTTAAAAATGGAGGAAATTTCCTTTTGTGTTTTCCAAATTGAGCTTCGCGAATACGAGCGATGACAACTGCAACTATCTGTACACCTGGGGGAAAAGAAAGCAATATCCATATGGATGGAGTGCAATCACACGGGATCACAAGCGATCTGATTTATCGTCCATTCCGCGTGCACCATAAAAGCACAATGAGGTTATATCGACTTGCGTTTGTCACCACAAACACACCTTACCGAGAGTTTAAATCTTTATTTTCCATGAAAGATAAAAGACAGACGACCCAGCTGCCTGAGAATGAATATTCGATAAACCATTCCATGAACTGAGAAAAAAAATGGATCTAGAGTCATAAATGCCTCCAAATGGAGGTGTGTGAAGCGACTAGCAATAGAGATGACAATAACATAGTGACGTCATCCTCTATTTATAGAATGACACAAGTACGTTTTTATAAACGAGTGTTGCCAGATGGACAAAGGGGTCTAGCAACAAACATATGTTGTGACACTATATTTCTAATCATTTTCAATCAATATGCTGGTACATGCTTTCTGATAAAATTATGATATTTTTTATCAAAACAGGATTCCAGTCAAAAAGTTTAAATTTAACGAATACAGCGCAGCAAGCCGCTATGCTATCAATTGAACATTGTCAAAGAATGATGGTCATATCAATCAACATGCCTAGCGACCGAGGGGTCACGGGTTCGATCCTCACTGTGGGAGCGTTCTTTAGATTTTTCCCCAAAGACACCAAATACTGGTTCTACCCAGGAAACGGACTCAACAGGGTTTTAATAAGCATTCGGCTTTCGATGCAATCGAGCTAAAATAAATAGGTTTAAACTTACATGCATGAGTTTGACGTAAATGATTAACGGTGTCATTTAACATTATCCTATTATTTTTGCAGATGTACTTATAACTACAGGGATCAGACAAACAATTCTAGACTCGAAATCATAGCGTATGATATGGTCAAATAGTAAATCATTATTTTTAAAATTAAAATAAACTTTTCTGACGAATAGTGAGCCGGCAAGTTAACGTGATAAAAAGGTGTAACTCCGAACAAGTGGGGCTGTTAAGGTATTAATACTTAAAGGCACCTTTCAATGACGAATTTCCCTCAGGCGTGAATATATGGTCGAAAAGAGCAGTGAACACGATTTCATCGAGAAGTCCGTGCATTCCATACAGGTAGAAGCGCAGCCAGGCCGGTAGAGGGCGCGATACGAAACCCACTTCCTTTCCTTTTGGCGCCATTTTTACGTCCGCCACGTGGTCGTTGTGTTAGATCGTTCTGAAAAAAAATATTATGACTCCAGGATGCGTTTGTTGATCGTTTGTTAATTTTAATCGTTCGAATGGGGTAGAAATGGGAACAAATATGTGTCGAGAGAAATGATTGTAGAAAAATAAAACAGGAACATACTTTCCTTCCGATTTCCATTTTTCATCTACCAGGCAAAAAATATGTTGTGTGAATCTCTTTTATTTTGGCAGACAATAGCATTATTTATCAGGACGACATTCGCCGATGTTATCAATATTACAATGTCACGAGTTCGACTTGCAAACGTCTCTTTTAAACGCACACATGATTGTATTTATCATACGTTGAGAAAACCATGTCTACTTTGCACAGACTGTGACCGATTATTTGAAAATCATATTAGGTACACTGCGTTTTTTATCCCCCGCCAAAGGCGGAGGGATATAGCATTGGCGTTGTACGTCCGTCCGTCAGTCCGTCCGTCCGTCCGTCACAAACTTTTCAGGACTATATCTCAGAAACTATATAAGATATCAACATGAAACTTCATGGGTGTACTCATATAAATGAGAAGACGCGCCATACACAAGATCAATAACCCTAAACGTTCTTAAATAAGAGTTTTTGCCCTGTGTATGTTTTGTATGAAGCAACTTTCAGGGCTAGATCTGAGATACCATACAATATTTCAACATGAAACTTCATGGGTGTCTTGATATCAATGAGGAGAAGCACCATGCTTAAGAACTTTAACCATACACTTTCTTAAATAAAAGTTATTGCCCTTTGTTTTGCGTGATGTAAATTTTCAGGGCTATATCTCATATACGATACAAGATTTCAACATGAAACTTCATTGGTGTTTAGAAATCGATGGGAAGAAGTGCCATGCATAAGAACCATAACCATACACTTTCTTAAATAAGAGTTATTGCCCTTTGTTGTTTTCGTATGATGTAACTTTTCAGGGCTATATCTCAGATATGATACAAAATTTCAACATTTAACTTCATGGGTGTATATATATCAATGAGGAGAATTCCCTTGCACAAGAATCATAAACCTACACTTTTTAAAATAAGAGTAATTGCCCTTTATTGTTTTTTATGTTGTAACATTTCAGGGCTATATTTCAAATACGCTACACGATTTCAACATGAAACTTCATGGGTGTAAAGCAAAACGTGTCATTAGATCTATGCTTTCGTCCCTATACGACTATATGCCAACTTTACTTTAAGATTGTTGATGCGTAAGTGATGCCTATTTTATTATATGGGTCGGACATATGGGGGCTAAAATCTTTTGAAGTTGGAGAAAGAGTTCACACATATGCAATTAAAAGATTTATGTCAGCACCAATGTACTCATGTAATAATGCTATTATATGTGAGTGTGGTAGATATCCAATATATTTCCATATTTATTCATCTATGGGAGTTTTAAAATAGTGGTTACGAATACTGGAAACACCACGTTCCCGTCATATTAAAAAGTGCTATGGAATGTTGAAATGCTTTGATGACAAAGCACACGTAAACTGGGTAACGTCATTACGAAATCACTTGCAATCCATAGGGGTTGGATATGTGTGGGAACAACAAGCGGTTGTTAATTAACCTTTTTTTAAATANCAAGAACTAGGCTCATAATTAAATTACTACATTACATATTGTGGGAGAGTTAACCCTTTGCATGCTGGGAAATTTGTCGTCTGCTAAAATGTCGTCTGCTGAATTTCTAAAATTAGCATTTTCTTCGATTTTTTTTTTCAAAGACCACTATCAGAATAGCAAACAGTTTGGATCCTGATGAGACGCCACGTTCTGTGGCGTCTCATCTGGATCCAAACTGTTTGCAAAGGCTTCAAAATTTGGTTCCAGCGCTAAAAGGGTTAAAGTAACTTTTGAGGTAAATTTAATGATTTTAACAATTCGTAAATTTCAAAACGGTATGTTTTCGAATTTTTACCCTTAAGCTCATGATTGAAGAGGGCCGCTATTTGAATATCGAGGTTCTGACATTTTTGCAGAACTGATATTGAAAAACAATTTCATTTTCTTCTAATATGCACAACATACTTAGACCTTCGTGAAAGGTATATTACCATTAAGTACTATACACCCGCTACTACAAATAAATTTAATATAATCATGAGTTACCGGGAAGAAAAGGTGATCAGGAGTAATTGCTATGTTCTTGTATTATGCTTTTGAAAGAAGAAATGCGTTACTGAATAGCAGTTAATAATCAATAGCAGTACCATTATATATGTATGTGTGCCTATATATGTATTGAAATGTGTGACTATGCGATATTATTTGTACTTGCAAGGGCCGGAGTCCACATAGCAATACACATTGAATCTTGAATCTTCAATAGATATTAATTAGGAGAATCGAAATGCATAAAACAATTACCCTACACTTATTTATTGTTTTAGGATTATACCGTATAGATCAAGGGATTTGCACCCACCCAAAAACAATATTAATTTAGCGGGGGATATAAATTCAACAAATTTGCTCGTTTTTCATGTTTTCGGTTTTTGTTATCGTTTCGAGCATATCGGCAAATACACACCATCGATTTACAAACCAACCTGCCGACAAAGAATATACCACATGTACCTTGACTTCGTCAATATTTATGTTCGCAATTGAGTCGAGGTTAGGAAACGTAACCAAAACAAACTTCAAATAGAGAACTGCTCGATAAAACCTATCTCTTTTTTAAAAGACTATTTACCTTTTTGCGTTTTTTTTTTCGAATAAACGTGTATGAATAGTTGTCCATCTATCTTAACCGGGAAGCGGACAACTACAACAAGCGAGGCCTGATATTGTAATGCGCATGGGGGTTAGAGGGTTAGGGATAGGGTTAGGGTAAGAGTTAGGGGTCGGGTTAGGGTTAGCCTTAACCCTAACCCTAACCAAAACCCTAACCCGACCCCTAACTCTACCCTTACCCTAACCCTAACCCTAACCCAGGGTTATCTCCCCTATACCAGGCCTCGCTCGTTGTAGTTGTTCGCTTCCCTTCCACATAATGACGCATCCTCTCATTGTAAAGGTTGAATACTATACGTATAATTAATGGGTTTTTTAACGTACATTTAATATCGCCGACTCGAATATAATTCGATGTCCACTAGAGGCATATGAGAAGGCTTTTGAAACATACATCATTTTGAGAAAACCCAGCGCTCTATACCTCCTTAAAACGGAATCCTTACTAAATGTTTGTCTGGTTGAAAAACAACAACAACTACAAGCTTTGTCCCGGCAATTAAATTCTTGTCGCGGAAGTGCATTTTATGAAGGACATCATTACATAAATTCCTTCACAACTGTATATTTAATTAATATATACCGGTACTTTCAGTAGAAACGCTTTACTATAATTTAGATATACGGTAGTGCTTTGACCCCGTTTACTGTCACCCAAGTGTATGGCTATTGACAACTTTAATAACAACAAAGGTGGTGAATGTTTATCGATCATATATATACAAGTTTATTTCGGAGTAGTAAGTATAGTTAACGATAAATGGTCATAACTAAATTTATTTAATGGACAGTGAACGACTGAAGTAGTAAATGAAAACGATCACATAGATACAAGGTTATTTCGGATCAGTGAGCTTTGAAAATCAAATATTAACTTGTTTCAATCGTCACGATGTCACATATGATAACGTTCCATATAGAGGTCAATAATTAAAATAATAACTTATAAGTTCTTTGTCAGACTTTACGTTTACATATATGAATGTATATTTGAATTATTTTGCATGTATGTTAAATCAATGAAAAGTGAAAATAAAGAATATATATATATAGTCATAAATAGTCATACAATACTAACGTGATAAGGAAGTAAGACTTACGAACGCTCGGACGATCACCTCACACAGAATATACACGTTCTTAGCACAAGTGTACAAAACACATGTTTTAAACGTTAAATACTAACATGAATATAACTTGCAATTTTAATATATTAATATTTCGATCATAAAATACCTGTTCAATGTAAATCCTCAAAATAATTTCCACAACGTAAAGTGTATTAAACGACCTCCACCGTGAGCAATACTTATTTGGCTACGATTGTGGTTTGATAAATTATGCACTACCGCAGTTTGATAATTATACACTACCCCTATCCACTTCGAACACTCACCGCAAAACAAATTATTGGCGATCTAAATCGATATAAGAAATGCAGCTATATATATATATGTGAGAATGCTCAAGGTCTTGTACGTGTTACTTGAATTGGCTGATTGATTACGCGCGCTCTGCACTTTCTATGAACTGGCAAGTGCCCCTGTTCCTGATAGCTTAAGATCAATAACATTGGCTTTGTTGGGTGTGTTTTTTCGTCTAAACGATAGTAAGTTATCGTATAAATAATGCACTACATGTATTCCCAGTCGAGAAACTTACACCACTTAGCACGGGTTGTTTAATGAAATTCCATCTGATGTATTTGATGATTGTCATTAAATTATGTTTTAATGTGACGTCTGAACTCAATGGAATACGCGCAATGTGTAGCTAATGGAGCACGAAGTATTGAGGAAGAACTATACCTTTTTGTGGACAAACGTTTTATTTCCTTTAATCCTTAGACGATTCGTGTTGTTAAAGTAAGTAATAAACATATATATTCCATGATGCAATGTTTACCCACCAAACCTTTCCGAAGTTATTCTGTCAATACCTTTGTTCCATATACATGTACCATATACCAGTACACTATCTCGTTTCCGTATCAGTTTAGTTAAGAGCACGTGTGACCAAGTCAACACAGATTATAATGACTATGTATACAATCGCTGTAAATCACGAGATAAATGTAAATAAAGCCTTGACCTTAAACCGAAAATGGACAAACTGTCAGTTAAGTCAGGGACCTATACTGTTTGTATACGTCCCTGGTTTAGTGGACAGACTGTCCTGGATTAGGGTCAATATCAAATGACTTAATATGACAAATCTGCTTTTCCGTTGCTTTAAAATGTTTGTTTTTTTTCAACATCCGGTCCCCGTTTTAAACCACACCTTTCCAGTATTGTCACTTGTTGTACATGTATTGATATTAGATTAATGTTATCTCTTAATTCGTAAAATACAATCTAATGTTTTAAACAAGAACAAATCATTTGAAAACTTTTGGGACGGGATCCAGTTAGTTCCCTTTTGCCCACCACTTATGTTAAGAAAGTATCCATTTGAATTCTGACCATAACAGTTACGAACGTTCCTTAAAGGCAAACATCTTTAAATACGTTTGTTCACGCCTTTCGTAATCTTCAACACAGTGAAGAAAATATAAAAAGTGAAAATACAAAGCTGTGAATGTTACACAAAATCAAGAACGTGATGCCAACGTAAATAGTGAAGAGTTGATGCCGCCATTTGCACGGCATACTAAATTTTAGAAGGCAAACTTATCTATTCGGTGATTAATCGAATTCAGTTCAAAGAAATATATGGATACAGTTTTCGTAGATTTACACAACCAACTTTTACAAATACGTAAGCTTTCAAATATTAACTTACGAATTGCGACATACCAAAAACTATCGTGTTCCATTTGAAACTTTTTACAACCGCCGCTGCACGTGGTTCGTCTGCCAACTTAACGCAAGTCTTTAGTATTATTGGTCCAACAGTAAAAAAAAAGCGATTAAAACAATATTCGTGAATTTTTCGTAAAAGTAATATGGAAATTCTGAGGTGCAAACCAGAAAACTATTCGTTGATATAAGTATATCGCTCAACCAAGATGCGCAATTTTAATTTAATATTAAGTGCCATGTAAATCAACACGCAACTGATCATCTTTGCACAGTGTGCAAATCACAAACCCCACCAATTGCGGATTGCTGTATATTTAATTTATATATACATGTAACTTTCAGTAGCAACGCTTTAAATATAATTTATTTAGATCTACGGTAGTGCTTTGACCCAGTTCACTGTCACCCAAGTGTATTGCTATTGACAAATTTAATAAACAAAAGTAGTGTATGTACAGTCAACGACAAAAGTGGTGAATGTTTAACGATCATTTAGATACAAGTTTACAAGTAGTGAGTATAGTTAACGATTAATGGCCATAACTAAATTTATTTAATGCACAGTGAACGACGAAAGTGGGAAATAGTTAGCGATCATATAGATACAAGTTTATTTCAAAGTAGTTAGTATAGGTAATGATAAATGGTCATAACTATATTTATTCAATGAACATTGAACGACTTAAGTGGGAAATGTTTAACGATCACACATAGATACAAGGTTATTTCGTATTAGTGAGCTTTATTAATCAAATACTGAAAGGTTTCACTCGTGACATATGATAACGTTCCATATAGAAGTCAATAATTTAAATAATAACTTGTTTATAGGTACTTTTTCAGGCTAGTCATAACATACTAACGTAATAAGGAAGTAAGACTAACGAATGCTCGGACATAATATACACGTTATAAGCACAACTGTTTAATACAAATGTTTTTAAACTTCAAATACTAACATATATATAACTTACAATGTTAAAATGGCAATGTTTCGATCATAAAATACCTGTTCAATGTAAATCCTCGAACTAATTTCCACAAAGTAAACTGTATTCAACGACCTCCACCGTGAGCAATACTAATTTGGCCATAATTGGGGTTTGATAAATTATACACTATCGCTATCCACTTCGAACACCCTCACCCCAAAAGAAATTATCGGCGATCTGAATCGATATAAGGAAGGCAGCTATATATATGTGTGAATGTTCAAGGTTTCGCGCGTGTTACTTGAATTGGCTGATTACGCGCGTTCTTCAATTTCTCTTAACTGACAAGTGCCCCTGTTTCTTATAACTCATGATCAATAACGTTGAGTTTGTTTCTGGTTGTGTTTTCGTGTAAAAGATAGTCAGTTATTGCATAAATAATGCACTATTTCCAGCCTAGAACTTAAACCACTTCACACGGGTTATTTAATGAAATTCCCTCTGATGTATTTGATGATTGTCATTGACTTATGTTTTAATGTGACATCTGAAATCAATAGAATAAGAGCAGTTTGTAGATACTGGTATTTGAAGTATTGAGGAAGAATTATACCTTCTGCGGAGAAAAGTATTATTTCCTTTGATCTTTATACGATTCTTATTGTTAAAGTAGGTAATAAACACACATATTCCATAATGCAATGTTTAACAACCAAATCTTTCCGAAGTTATACTGTCAATACCTTTGTCCCACATATCATATATCATTACACGATCTCATTTCCGTATACGTTTAGTTTAGAGCCAGCGTGACCAAAAGTTTTCACGGATTATAATGACTATGTATACAATCGCTGTAAATTGGGCGATAAATTTACAAAACGCATTGACATTTAACCGTTAAATGGACGGACTGTCCGGTAAGTGGACAAACTGTCCTGGACGAGGGTCAATATCAAATTGTCCGCTGCTTTAAAATGGTATTTATTGTTTAACAACAATGCAATCCCCGTTTTAAATCACATTTTTCAAAACGGTCAATTTTTAACATGAATATAAATTACATTGTTAAAATGGCAATGTTTCTATCATAAATACCTGTTCAATGTCAATCCTCGAAATAATTTCCAAAAAGTCAAGTGAATTCTACGACCTCCACCGTGAGCAATACTTATTTGGCTATGAATAGGGTGGGATAAATTATACGCTGCCGCTATCGACTTCGAACACTCACCGCAAAACAAATTATTGGCGATCTAAATCGATACAAGAAATGCAGCTATATATATGTATGTGTGAATGCTCAAGGTCTTGTACGTGTAACTTGAATTGGCTGATTACCCCGGTACGTGCGTTCTGCACTTTCTCTTAACTGGCAAGAGCCCCTGTTTCTGATAGCTCATGACCAATAACATTGGCTTTGTTCTGTTTCTGGTTGGGTTTTCTCGTGTAAACGATAACTTTAATAATATTTTATTGCATTTTCTTTCATATATCCATTCATACAAATATACATACGGTGCATAGTGCATAGAGTAGATATACTACAAATTGATGTTATCGAATGTAAAGAAAAAGCAAAAGGGTTGGGTCACAAGTTTTAACAACATTAGATGACGATCCATTATTTCCGATTCGGTAATAGGGACATTCAAAGTGCACATAGTGAGTGTAAAATTAACAATTCGGTAAGTAAATAAATAGAAAACGATAGTCAGTTATCGTATAAATAATGCACTATATATATANGTACCATATATCAGTACACGATCTCGTTTCCGTATCCGTTTAGTAAAGGGCACGTGTGACCAAGTCAACAAGGATTACAATGACTTTGCATACACTCGCTGTAAATCAAGAGATTAATGGAAATAAAGCCTTCACATTAAACCGAAAAACGGACGGACTGTCCATTAAGTGGACAGACTGTCCTGGATTAGGTTCAATATCACATTGTCCGTTGCTTTAAACTGTTATTTGTGTTCAACAACCAATCCCCGTTTGAAATTACATTTTCGAAAATTGTCAGTTTTTGTAAATGTATATTTATTTAATTTTATCTCTTAATTCGTAAAATGCAATATCAGGTTTTAAACAAGAACAAATCATTTGAAAACTTTTGGACGGGAGCCTGTTAGTTCACTTTTGTCCACCACTAATATTCAGAAATTCTCCTTTTGAATTCCGACCATAAAAGTTTCGTACGTTCCTTACAGATAAAACATCTCAAAATACTTCTGTTCACGCCTTTCTTAATGTTTAACTAATTAAAGAAAATACGCGTATGTTGATCAAATAAAGCGAAAATATAAAAGCTGTGAATGTTACACAAAATCAAGAACGTGATGCCAACATTAATCCTGAAGAGTTTTTGCCGCCATTTGCACGGCATACTTGATTCCAAAAGGCAAACTAATGTATTCGATGATTCATCTAATTCATTTCAAAGAAATATACATGTATAAATACAATGTTTGTGGATTTAAATAACCATCTTTTACAAATATGTAAACTTTCAAATATAAAATTACGAATTGTGCCGGACCACAAAAGATCGTGTAACGTTCAAAACCTTTTTTGCAAAACTGATATTGAAAAAGAATTTCATTTTCTTCTAATATGCACAACATATTTAGACCTTCGTGAAAGGTATATACCCCTCAAGTACTATACACCCGCTAATACAAATAAATTTAATATATTCATGAGTTCCCGGGAAGAAAAGATGATCAGGAGTTTTGCTTTGTTCTTGTATAATGCTTTTGAAAGAAGAAATACGTTTTTGAGTAGCAGTTAATTATCAATAGCTGTACCATTACATATGTATGTTTGTCTATATATGTATAGAAATGTGTGACTATGCGATGTTATTTGTACTTGCAGTGGCCGGAGGCCACATAGAAACACACATTGAATCTTGAATATCTTGAATAGATAATAATGATCAGAATCGAAATGCATAAAAACAATTACCCTACATTATTTTATTTTTATGATTATACCGTATATCAAGGGATTTGCAAACATCCATAAACAAAATGTATTTAACGGGGGATTTCAATTCTACGAATTTGCTTGTTAAGATTTCGATTTTTGTTATCGTTTCGATCATATCGGTAAATACACACCATCGATTTACAAACCAACCTGCCGACATAAAATATACCACATGTACCTTGACTTCGCCAAAAGTTATGTTCGCACTCGAGTCGAGGTTAGGAACGAAACCAAAACAAATTTAAAATAGAAAACTGCTCAAGAATCCTAACCCTTTATTCTGTTTAATGAGTAAATTAACTTTTTGCGTTTTTAAATAAACTTGTTTTATAAAATGTTGTCCGTCTACCTAAACCTGCCACATAATGACTCATTCTCTCATTGTAAAGGTTGGCTAATGTACATATAAGTACGTTATATTTTTCACTTGCAATTAAAATCGCTAACTCGAAGATAATTCGATGTCAACTAATGAAATACTATAAGGCTTTTTAAACATACATCATTTGAGAAAACCCAGCGGTCTATACCTCCCTCAAAACGAATCCCTACTAAATGTTTATCTGGTTGGAAAACAACCACCACAACCAGCTTGGTCCTGTCAATTAAATGCTTGTCGCGTTAGTGCATTTTATGAAGGAAATGATTACATATATTGCTTCACAACTGTAGATTAAATTAATATATACCGATACGTTCAGTAGCAACGCTTTCAATATAATTTATTTATATCTACGTAAGTGTTATGGCTCAGGTTACTGTCACTCATTGAGTGTATGGCTATTGACAAATTTCATAAATAAATTTATGTTATTAACAATGAACAACAAAAGTGGAAAATGTTGAACGATCATATAGATATATATAAGTTTATTTCGAAATAGTGAGTATAATTAACGATACATGGTCATAACACAATTTATTTAATGAACAGTGAACGACTGAAGTGGGAAATGTTTAACGATCACATAGATACAGGGTTATTTCGGATAAGTGAGCTTTGTAAATCAAATACTGAATGATTTCAATCGTGACATATGATACCGTTCCATATAGAAGTCAATAATTGAAATAATAACTTGTTATATAAGTACTTTGTCAGGCTTGTCATAAAATACTATCGTGATAAGGAAGTAAGACTAACGAACGCTTGGACGATCACCTTACATCGAATTTACACGTTCTGAGAATAAATGTTTTTAAACGTCAAATACTAACATGAATATGATAACCACTGTTGAAATGGCAATATTTCGAAAATAAAATACCTGTTCAATGTAAATCCTCGAACTAATATCCACAAAGTCAAGTGTATTCAACGACCTCCTTCGTGAGCAATACTAATTTGGCTATGATTGGGGTTTGATAAATTATACACTACCGCAGTTTGATAAATTATACACTACCGCAGTTTGATAAATTACACACCACCCCTATTCACTTCAAACACTCACCGCAAAACAAATTATTGGCTATCTTAATCGATACAAGAAATTCAGCTATATATATGTGTGAATGCTCAAGGTTTTGTACGGTAACTTGAATTGTCTGATTACGCGCGTTCTGCACTTTCTCTTAACTGGCAAGTGCCCCTGTTTCTGATAGCTCATGATCAATAACATTGGTTTTGTTCTGTTTCTGGGTGTGTTCTTCGTGTAAACGGTAGTCAGTTATCGTATACATAATTTACTATTCCCAGTCGAAAACTTACGCCACTTCACTCGAGTTATTCAATGAAATTCCCTCAGATGTATTACCGATGATCGTCATTGACTTATGTTTAAATGTGACATCTGAACAAAGATCTATAAATGTTTAGTTTTTTTTATATAGATCTTTGATCTGAAATCAATAGAATAAGCACATTGTGTAGCTAATGGTGCTCGAAGTATTGATGAAGAACTATACCATTTTTCTGAACAAACCTATTATTTCCATTGATCTTTAGACGATTCTTATTGTTAAAGTTAGCAATAAACACATATATGCAATGTTTACCCACCGACTCTTTCCGAAGTTATACTGTCAATACATTTGTCACATATATCATATACCAGTACACGATCTCGTTTCTGTTTCCGTTTAGTAAAGAGCCAGCGTGACCCAAAGTTAACAAGGATTATAATGGCTATGTATAAACTCTCTGTAAATCAAGCGATACATGTACATAACGCATTGACATTTGACCGTTAAATGGACGGACAGTCCATTAAGTGGACAGACTGTCCTGGATAAGGGTCAATATCAAATTGTCCGCTGCTTTAAAATGTTTTTTTTTATTGTTCAACAACAATGCAATCCCTGTTTTAAATCACACTTTCCAAAATTGTCTTTTGTTTTAAATGAATATAAATTACAGTGTTAAAATGGCAATGTTTTTATCATAAATACCTGTTCAATGTAATTCCTCGAAATAATTTCCAAAAAGTCAAGTGAATTCAACGACCTCCACCGTGAGCAATACTTATTTGGCTATGATTGGGGTTTGATAAATTATACACTACTGCAGTTTGATAAATTATCCACTACCGCTATCCACTTCGAACACACCGCAAAACAAATTATTGACGATCTTAATCGATGTAAGAAATTCAGCTATATATATGTGTGAATGCTCAAGGTTTCGTACTTGTAACTTAAATTGGCTGATTACGCGCGTTCTGCACTTTCTCTTAACTAGCAAGTGCCCCTGTTCCTGATTGCTCAAGATCAATAACATTGGCTTTGTTCTGTTGCTAGGTGTGTTTTTTTTCGTGTAAACAATAGTCAGTTATCGTATAAATAATTCACTATTCTCAGTCGAGAACTTACACTACTTCACACGTGGTATTAAATGAAATTTCCTCTGATGTATTTGATGATCGTCATTGACTAATGTTTGAATGCGACATCTGAACCCAAGAGAATAAACGCGTTTTGTAGCTAATGGTGCTTTTAGTATTGATGAAGAACCATACCTTTTGTGGACAAGAGCTTTATTTACTTTGATCTTTAGACGATTCTTATTGTTTAAGTATGTAATAAACACATATATTCCATAATGCGATGTTTACCCACCAAACCTTTTCGAATGTATACTGTCGAATTCTTTTGTAGATGTTGTTGAGGTAGATATTTATTTCAATACAATACACCATATGAGGCACATGAGGATACCATATACCAGTTCACGATCTCGTTTCCGTATCCATTTAGTTTAGAGCAAGTATGACCCAAAGACAACATAGATTATGATGACTACGGTTTGTATACAATCGCTGTAAATCAAGCGATACATGTACATATTGCCTTGACCTAAGATCTATCAATAAACATGTTTATTGATATATCTTTGCCTTGACATTTAACTGTTAAATAAACAGACTGTCCGTTAAGTGGACAGACTGTCCTGGATTAGGGTCAATATGTAGTTAATATGAAGTTACTTTGTTTGACAATGCTGATTTTCCCTTGCTTTAAAATGTTATTTTTTGTTCAAACAGCCAATACCCGTTTTAAATCACATTTCCCAAAATTGTCATTTTTTGTAAATGTATATTTAATTAATTTTATCTTTTAATTCTTAAAATGCAAGCTCAGATTTTAAACATGAACACATAATTTGCAAACTTTTGGACGGGCCTGTCAGTTCCCTTTTGTTTACCACTAATATTCAGTATTTCTCCACTTTAATTCCTTGGGATGAGAAGTTTGGTGGGTTATTCATAAAGAAAAACAAACAATTATTGAATGGAAATATTTATTATGAAAGACACTCGTTTGGTGCTGGTGATAGATTAATAACAATGAAAGTTTACATTTAATTACTTAAATTTTATATTACTATAGAATGTTCACACAAATTACCAGTAATGTAGGACAATATCTAGGATCACCAAAGGTACAGGGTGCTGCTCAGAAGTAGCAGGGTGGTTAGTCGGACTAGTCAGAGGACGTTTTCCAATTGAAAAAAAAATCAATTTCTTTGTCCAACGTGTAATTAATAATTTGTAAGCATGGTCTGTTCATTTTCTATTGAATAGTTGCAAAAAAAGAATAGTTAAATTTCAACAGATTTTAACACTTTTGCTTTTGACCAACTTAGAGCGGCAAAAAAGGAGCAAGGTGCAGCACTTTGCTATTTTGCTCTGGATCGTTCCCTTGAAATAGTTAATGTTTTAACATTCACATTTCTTACTCATTACAAGATAATTAATGGTGGGCTTGAACAAATATATGAATACCAATGACCATGTCAATGGATGGATTTGTTTACTGGTACCATATACTGGATATGATTGCACTACTTATAGCAGAAATTGGCTCCTCAGTTTAGTCTAGGGTTACTGGATCACCATGCTATGCTCATGTTACCAGTTAGTTCTTAATTCTGATAAAAATGTACCATGTATTTAATAAGTGAATTCACGTAATGCATAAGTATGATGTTTATAATAAATAATGATGGAAAGGTGAAAATAGTATATTGGCAGTTTATTATTAAATAATAAAAAAACTTAAAATCAACAATTAGTGCACTCAAATACTAAGATATACAAAACATAATAAAAATCAACAATTACATCCTTAAAGGTCAAATGCTATGCTTTGTAAAACCCGTAAAAAACCATTTATTTATTGAATATAATGCATATAAAAACGTTTTTGCACTTCACTTCGATTCAATCACAGTGTAATTAGTGAGAACGAATATGACAAAGTCGCGAGTTTTCACACATTCCGATCCACTCGCCATTTTCATTCAAACCTGTAGTGACGTCAATCATACCCCTGCGCAGAGCGCATGTGCGCAATAACGAACCGGCGTTATAGGGTTTCGGATGTGATTTTGCTCTCATCTTTAGTAAGACAAATTGATGACAATGGAAGATGATAGTGATTATGAAGAGTCTTCCTTTGAACCTTACATGTATGAGCCGGAATTTAGTGACAGTCAGTCTGATTTTTTTTAAATCTAACTCGGGCAGCGAGGAATTTTTTGCCGATGCTCTAGATGACTATCGTGTTAGGAATACGGATTGGTAAATATATAACTTTCTTATTTTGTTTAATGCACATGTTCGGGAATACGGATTGTTAAATATATAACTTCTTCATTTGTTAAATACACATGTCGGAAAAAAGACATAAACAAATTCGTTGATTCTAATTCTACAGTACGAGCGCGTTGAATATGGAATATGACTATGTTGAATGGTTAATAAATATCAACACAGAATTGATACTTGCACCAGTTCCAAATGTAAAGAATTTCTGAATCGACAATCAACCATATTTTTTATTTTCAGGTGAACATGTTCATGTTGCACACCGTATCGTATGCAGATTGAGTGCAAATGCTGCACTGAGTACCCAGAGCTGATGGAAAGGATGGAAGACACAGGGGTAAAGTGCATAACTGAGCACACAGGCTTCCATGCAAACGGTCCCCACCCAGATGTCATTGAAGTTTCGTTTTACGAGTTCCTTGAAATAAACTATGAAGAACCAATACATGAGTAGGATGTTATCAACAAAAATACCCAGAATACATTAAATTTAATGAACGCCACCAAATAAGGATGAAAACAAAATAGATCGATTGTATGTATACAAAGTATATTACCTGTTTTACATAATCATCGTTTTATTGATAATCATGTATTATTATTTATATCAAATATAATTTTACTTATTATGTATGAATAAAACATAAGCGTGCAAGGAAATGCATTTAGGAACGATTATATTGTTGTTATTATTTGTTTTTACTGACAACGAACTCTGGAATTTAACACAATCTTCGAGCGTCGGTTTGTGTTTACCACACAAATGTATATACTTGGCACATCTTCGCGACCATGTTTTAGAACCAAAATACTCAGAAATGGAAATGCTTTCAGAATAAATTAAATTTTATGAACGAACACAAATAAGGATGAAAACAAACAAGAAATACATCGATTTTTATGTACGCAGCATATTATAGTAACTGATTTGAACCTGTAAATGTCTGTGAAAACTTACATTGTTACACATAAAATAAATTCTCTTGATAAATGTAATTGTTTTTATTTAGTTGTTCCCACCAATTTTGCTACTCTTTGTTTCAGCATTTTTAACCCGATGTTTAATTGCCCCTTTGTTCATCACAAACCGATTATCTCGCTATGATCGGATACTGTCCAGACAAAGAAATCGTGGTGTCATAAACCCAGAGACCTATATTGGTTCCCTGCATTAACCACATGTGGTAGACTAGTGTCTGGTCATTTAACACAATTTATGATACCTCGATGCCAATGTCACCTCTCGGCATATTGAGCAGTAATTTAAGCCCAATTTTACGGCCAAAATACTAAACAGTGGCTTTAATAAAATATTTTAACACTTTTAATTAAAATGAAGACATTTGTCCGACATGGATTAACAGGAACTATATAGTGTATAGATATTAGCCAGTTTAATCAAAATAATAAAGTGATTAATTGCTATAAGTGTAAAATATTGTACACATTTACTGCTACACAATTAACAATTGTATCGGCTACCGGCAAGTGTTAAGGCCAAAAAAAAAATAGGTCCGTTTCCGGTCGCCCGACCGTGTCTCCAGAAACGGCGCCGACCCTCAACTTTTTATTGGGGTCGCCAAAAAATTTTTTTTTTTCANGGTTTGTGTTTACCACACAAATGTATATACTTGGCACATCTTCTCGACCATGTTTTAGAACCAAAATACTCAGAAATGGAAATGCTTTCAGAATAAATTAAATTTTATGAACGAACACAAATAAGGATGAAAACAAACAAGAAATACATCGATTTTTATGTACGCAGCGTATAGTAACTGATTTGAAACTGTAAATGTCTGTAAAAACTTACATTGTTACACATAAAATAAATTCTCTTGATAAATGTAATTGTTTTTATTAAGTTGTTCCCACCAATTTTGATACTCTTTGTTTCAGCATTTTTAACCCGGTGTTTAATTGCCCCTTTGTTCATCACAAACCGATTATCTCGCTATGATCGGATACTGTCCAGACAAAGAAATCGTGGTGTCATAAACCCAGAGACATTTACTTGGGTCCCTGGATAAACCACATGTGGTAGACTAGTGTCTGGTCATTTAACACAATTTATGATACCTCCATGTCCATGTCATCTCTCGGCATACTGAGCAGTCATATAAGCCCAATTTTACACCCTAAATACTTAACAGTTGCTTTAATAAAATATTGTAACATTTTTTTTTTAAATGAAGACATTTGTCCGACATGGATTAACAGGAACTATATAGTGTATAGATATTATCCAGTTTAATCAGAATAATAAAGTGTTTAATTACTATAAGTTAAAATTATTATACAAATTTACTGCTACACAGTTAACGGTTTTAACGGCTACCCGCTAGTGTAAACTCCGCTAGTACGTGTAAAGATGCAAAGACAGTTCAATTAGCATAATATGCAGGTTTTTACTATTTGTATGCTTAAATTTATTTATATTGTCTTTCAATATAAATGAAACGAAAATTCATTCAATGTAAAATAAAATAACCACAACATTTAAAGAATGTATTATCTGCCGCTTTTAAGGTCTTTGTTTTATAATTTTAATGCACCTCGTTCAATTTCGATCGCTGAAAAAACAATGGACGAGTTTCCGTGTCATGCGCATGGGGTCAAGTTGACGTCATCACCGAAATAGGTGGCGGAAATACCTGAGCGGTTTACGGAAAACTAAATATCGTTTTTTAAGTATCAAAATATGTTTTGTCATTTTTCTTGATGATTCCAATCGTTTTAGAATATATTTATTTATAAAATGCATTTTTCGTTATGAAATCAGCATTTCGCCTTTAATGATACTATATTTTAAAGTACCGTATGTGTACTATGCCTTTTCTACATTACTGTATTAGGTATGAAAGACAAAATAAACATTCTGAGACTACCGGTAATAAACGACTATTAGTTGATATTGACACATGCTCCTGTCAAACAATCCCAAGGCGTCATTTCATGTTTTCTCAAGAATATATTTATTATGTTTATAATACCAACAATCTAGAGACAGATTAGGAATTCCATTTGTGGACATCAGTCAGTATTTTTCATGCATTTATTTAAGAAAGTTATTAATTTAAACACAATATATATAAATATATATGAATCAGCAAGCGCTTTATCACAGACTTAACAGTATACCCTACTGACTTGATGTTGATGTAAAAAGAACAGGATCTCAATAAGTTTCATTGACATATTTTAAGTACTTTTTACTTATGGCAGCATGTGAAAAAAAACTCACCATACTCCTGATTGTACAATGTGTGTATCCAAGTGCATATTTACAAAATATAAGATCAATCAATATAAAGTGAGATTCACATACTTCTTTTACACAATTAACATGCATCATTTGATATGTATTCCCAATAAGTCTTTATTCCACCAAAATTGCACAGGCTTATTTAAACACAAATGCACACGCATTGCAGCCCATGTGTGAAACAAAGTCCAAACACATTCTAAAATAAACAGTTAAAAGTAACACTTTTCGTCTGTTATTTCCTGTGGATTTGTCAAATCTTTGAGAATTTAATACACGTATTAACAACATACAAACAATCTGTACCATTATACAACAATACTTCAACACATTCAGATGATTGAATGCACAGGTCATAATCTTTGAATGATGTAAAAGGCTGCATACAAAATGTGTCATTTAAAATCTGTCATAAAAACCACAGGCACTCGGCATTAGCTGCTATACACTTACCCGGATCACATCGGAGGAAAGTAACTTTCCGATATAGGCCGAGTAGTTCCGATTCACTAACAAACAAGCAACGTCGCCCACGCTTCTAAACAATATTATATATTTTTTTTTACTTTTCCGTGTTCATTTCGAGCGTACAATAAAAATAACCCCCCTTTATCATATAGAAATAGGACGAAAATACAAAATTTAATGTTAAACCCGTCCTGCTATCATTCCATTTACACTTGTGTTACGTCACTCAAAAAAAAAGAAAAAAAGAAAATCTAGCGTGGCAATCGTTGGGTCACTCATTACGTGATTAGTGTTGGGTGATTACTGTTGCAAATTCCATTTGCTATGACGTCAAATAGAAAGTGGCAAAAAATAAAACTTGCACTTTTTTGGCAATGATACAAATAGTGTGGCGTCACTAAGAAAAAACAAAACAAGCGGGATATGCACATTTGTTTGACCACTGATGACGTTATTTTTTCCATTTACGCTAATCAAAGGTCACCAAGACATGGAAAAAATATCAACGTTTACATTTGTTCTGCTATTATCACTGTTACTTTTGATGGCGTCATCACGGTTTTCAAAACCCCTCTGACGTCACTCAGTCGAGTTTATGCAGCAAGTCCTCCTTATGCACCTCTGTGGTGACGCGCAGGGAGAGCAGGAAGTGCGACAGGACGTCCTGGTAGACGCACAGCAGCGTCCATCCGGGCGCGTACATCAGCGTCACCAGTCCCATGAAGTTGAGCGGGTAGTGGCTGTAGTCCCAGGAACACGCGTCGAACTGGCGGAGAACGAGACCGAACACGAACTCCCACGTGTAGATGATGATTAGGTAGAGAGGTAACCGGAAGTACCAGCGGATGCCATGCTGAAGGTGTAAGAACACGTAAACGCGCTCCACGAAGAAGCTGCAGCTTCCGTAGATAAAGAACGAGAAGATCGTCGAGTAACCTAGTACCAGAGAACATTTGTTAGTACCGGAAGTGGAAAGGGACGTTTATGGATTACTTGCCTTTATAATTGCGATTTATCAGAAATATACGTTAGGTGTTTACCGAAGTGTGCCATGTATGTATATTTGTGCACTAAATATTGATATATATAGCGTAGGCTAACTAAGTAACAGGACAAGTGTGAGTAGGCTGATTGACCGCCGTGGTGTGACTGAAATTAGTTTAAATCGCTCAAAAAATCCAACAAACAAACAAAACTTTACGGGTATGTCGAGCGCCCATTGTAACGCAGTTATTTTTATACGAGTTAATTTTAATTTTGATTTTTAAATGGCTTTAAGAACAGACACTAAGATCACCACACAAGTTGGACCACTGTCGTTTGAATTAGAGCGTCCAAGTGCATCTTTGGAGAGATAAAGTACATGCTTCCTTCAATTGATGAATTCGTGAATCCATTCGTCATACTTCATGCAACCTGTTATTTTGAGCTAAACCGTTCTTTAGACTACATAATTAATGCACGCAATACAGCCTCAAGTTTCTCAATACCTCTCAGCTTGACGTATCGTAACTTGTTTGGCGCTATTTAAATATTCATTATATGTGCAGTAACTTGTTTGGCGCTATTCAAATATTCATGATATTTGCACTGTTTGATGCTATTCAAATATTCATGATATCTGCAGTGTCGTGTTACACCAACTTAGACTCACGATACACGCAATAGCACACTTAATTCAATAGTAACTTCATGACATTTTAAGTTGCCATATCTGGACAGTCTTTATTGGTACTGGATAAACCATTAGTTTTAGGTAATCTTCCACAGTCAGATACAGTATAACATGTACATTATTAATGTACTTTGCCACCGCTATTATCATCACAACGATACTCTATAGGCTTTTAAATTATTTATCATTTCTAGCAATATATTATGTTACCAATGTGAAACAGCTTCAAGCAAATGATTTATGGTCATTATTGAACTGTGTTTCCATATTCCGGAAAGAAAAGCTGATCAGGAGTATTGCTATGTTCTTGTATTATGCTTTTGAAAGAAGAAATGCGTTACTGAATAGCAGTTAATTATCAATAGCTGTACCATTACATATGCATGTTTGCCTATATGTGTATTGAATGTGTGATTATGCGATGTTATTTGTACTTGCAAGGGCCGGAGGTCACATATCAATTCACATTGAATCAATCTTGAATCGTGTACACCTGGGCAAAAAAGAAAGCAATATCCGTATTGATGGAATGCAATCATATGGGATCACAAGGGACCTGTTTTATCGTCCATTCCGCGTTCAACATGAAAGCACAATGAGAATATATCGACTTGCGAGGCCAGAAGAACGCTTTGTCGCCACAAACACACCTAAACGAGTGTGTAAATCTTCATTTTCCAAGAAATATAAAAGACAGAATTCCAAAGTGCCTGCGAATAAATATTCGATAAACCACTCAATGAACTAAGAAAAAGTGAGATAATAAACGTAATACACGAATTAAATTAACGCTGGTTTAAGGTGGGTGTACCTGAGATGTTTTCGCAGGCTGGTCAGTATACGAAATACATGGACTCTCTGGAAAATTTCAGAACAATTTAAACCGTTGCATAGCTCACGAATCTTCTTTATCTCGAAACCAAGGGAACCCATTCGTTCGGAACAATCAAAAACAATTAATGTTATAATACCGATATCACTACATGTATATCAGTATACATAATCTCTAGTTTGGGGAGCGAAAATCCGTATACACAATTGGAAACTTCCGTATTTATCTATACAAAATGTATAACACGTGAAAAATCGAAGCAATAGGACACATTGCGGTGCAAGAGGCTTTTTGCTGACTCGACAACAGTTGTTTGCTGTCAGCCAACTGAACTTCCACAGAATCGCTGGGTTGTGATGCGAACATGCACGTAATGAAACTGACTATGCTTTCAATTGAACATTGTCAAAGAATGATGGTCATATAAATCAACATGCATGATTTTGACGTAAATGATTAACGTTGTGATTTACACATCATTTTATTTTTGTTTGCAGATTGCTTATAACTAAACGGGGTCAGACAAACAACCCTAGACTCGAAATGATAGCATATGATTGGGTCAAATAGTAAATCATTTTTTAAATTAAAATAAACTTTTCTGACGAATAGTGAACCGGCAATTGAACGTGATAACAGTCGTAATTCCGAACAAGTGGGGATGTTAACGTATTAATACTTAAAGGCACCTTTTAAGGATGGATTTTCCCTCAGGCGTGAATATATGGTCGAAAAGAGCAGTGAATACGATTTCATCGAGAAGCCCGTGCATCCCATACAGGTAGAAGCGGAGCCAGGCCGGTAGCGGGCGCGATACGAAACTCACTTCCTTTCCTTTTGGCGCCATTTTTACTGCCGCCACGTGGTCGTTGTGTTTCATCGTTCTGAAAAACATTGATTATGACTTCAGAACACGTTTGTTGATCGTTTGTTAATTTTAATCTTTCGAATGGGGTACAGATGGGAACAAGTATGTGTCAAGAGAAATGATTGTAGAAAAATTAAACTGGAACGTACCTTCCTTCCTTTTGCCATTTTTCATCTACTAAGCTAAAAAATATGTTGTGTGTGTTTCATTTAATTTGGCAGACAATAGCATTAATTTATCAGGACTACAATCGCCAATGTCACGAGTTCGACTTTCAAACGTCTGCTTTAAACGCACTCGTGATTGTATTTATCATACGTTCAGAAAAGCGTGTGTACGGTGAAGTAAACTTCAAAGTACCCGGGGTACGGGGAAGTAGTACCCGGATGGAACTTGACCCATTCAGCGTTAATTATCAATAGCTGTACCATTACAGATGTATGTTTGCCTATATGTGTATTGAAATGTGTGACTATGCGATGTTATTTGTACTTGCAAGGGCCAAAAGCCACAAAGCAATTAACATGGAATCTTGAAAATTGAATAGATATTAATGAGGTGAATTGAAATGCATAAAAACAATTACCCTACACTATTTTTTATTTATTTTTTATGATTATACCGTATATCAAGGGATTTGCACCCATCCATGAACACAGTTTATTCAGCGGGTGATATCAATTCAACGAATTTGCTTGTTTTAATGTTTTCGATTTTTGTTATTGTTTCGAGCATATCGGCAAATACACAGTCACCATCGATTTACAAACCAACCTGCCGACAAAGAATATACCACGTGTATCTTGGCTGCGTCAATATTTATGTTCGCACTCGAGTCGAGGTTAGGAAACGTAACCAAAACACAGTTAAATAGAGAACTGCTGTATAAAGAATATTTACCTTTTTGCGTTTTTTTTAAATAAACTTGTTTAATGAATTGTTGTCCATCTACCTAAACCTGTCACATTATGACTCATTCTCTCATTGTAAAGGTTGAATAATGTACATGTAAGTACTGTATATATTTCACTTACAATTAAAATCGCCGACTCGAAGATAATTCGACGCCAATTAATGACATATGAGAAGGCATTTGAAACATACCACGGTAGATCATTTTGAGAAAACCCAGTGCTCTATACCTCCCTAAAAAGGAATCAATACTAAATGTTTGTCTGGTTGAAAAACAACAACCACAACAAGCATGGTCCTGGCAATTAAATGCTTTTGACAAATTTCATAACTAAATTTGTTTTGTGTACAGTGAACAACAAAAGTGGGAAATGTTGAACGATCATATAAATATAAGTTTATTTCGAAAAAGTGAGTATAGTTAACGATAAATGGGCATAACTAAATTAATTTAATGTACAGTGGACGACTGAAGTGGGGCATGTTTAATAATCACATAGATACAGGATTATTTCTCATTAGTGAGCTTTGTAAATCAAAAACTGAAGGGTTTCAATCGTGACATTTTATAACGTTCCATAACGAAGTCGATAATTAAAATAATATCTTGTTTTATAAGTACTTTGTCAGGCTAGTCATACAAAACTAAATTGAGAGGGAAGTAAGACTTACGAACGCTCGATCGATCACCTCACATAGTATATACACGTTCTTAGCACAAGTGTATAATACAAATGTTTTAAACTTCAAATACTAACATGAATATAACTTACAACGTTAAACTGGCAATTTGTCTATCTTAAATACCTGTTCAATGTAAATCCTCGAAATAATTTCCACAAAGTAAAGTGTATTCAACGACCTCCACTGTGAGCAATACTAATTTGGCTATGATTAGGGTGTGATAAATTATACACTACTGCAGTTTGATAAATTATACACTACCGCAGTTTGATAAATTACACACCACCCCTATTCACTTCAAACACTCACCGCAAAACAAATTATTGGCTATCTTAAGATCGCGCATGTGTAACTTGAATTGGCTGATTACCTCGGTACGCGCGTTCTGCACTTTCTCTTAACTGGCAAGTGCCCCTGTGTCTGATAGCTCATGATCAATAACATTGGCTTTGTACTGTTTATGGGTGGGTTTTTCGTGTAAATGATAGTCAGTTATCGTATAAATAATTCACTATTCCCAGTCGAAAACTTACGCCACTTCACTCGGGTTATTCAATGAAATTCCCTCTGATGTATTACCGATGATCGTCATTGACTTATGTTTTATTGTGACATCTGAACAAAGATCTATAAATGTTTAGTTTTTTATATAGATCTTTGATCTGAAATCAATAGAATAAGCACATTGTGTAGCTAATGGTGCTCGAAGTATTGAGGAAAAACTGTACCTTTTGTGGACAAAAGTATTATTCCCTTTGGTCTTTCGATGGTTCTTATTGTTAAAGTAAATAATAAACACATATCTTCCAAAATGCAATGTTTACCCACCAAATCTTTCCGAAGTTATACTGTCAATAACTTTGTTCCGTATACCAAGTATACGAACACGTGTCCATATCCGTTTAGTTAAGAACAAGTGTGACCCAAAGATAACACAGTATAATGACTATGTAAACAATCGCTGTAAATCAAGCGATACATGTACATAACGCCTTGACATTAAACTGTTAAATGGATGGACATTCCATTAAGTGGACATATTGTCCTGGATTAGGGTCAATATCAACTTACTTTGTTTGACAAAGATGATTTTCCGCTGCTTTAAAATGTTATTTTTTGTTCAAACAACCAATTCCCTTTTTAAATCACACCTTTCCAAAATTGTCATTTTTTGAAAATGTATATTGAATTAATGTTATCTCTTAATTCGTAAAATGCAATCTCATGTTCCAAACAAGAACAAATCATTGGCAATTTTTTGGACGGGAGCCTATTAGTTCGCTTTTGTTCACCACTAATGTTAAGTAATTCTCCATTTGAAATTTGACCATAACAGTCACGTTCGTTCTTCCTCAAAGGCAAAACATGTTAGAATACATTTGTTTACGCCTTTATCAATGTTCACCAAAAAGAGGAAAATATAATGTTGTTGATCAAAAAAGTGAAAATTAAATATTGTGAATGTTACAAAAAATCAAGAGCATGATGCTAACATTAATGCTGAAGAGTTTGTGCCGCCATTTGCATGTCATACTGGATTCTAGAAGGCAAACTAATCTATTCAGTGATTAATCGAATCCAGTTCAAATAAATACAATTTTAGTGGATTTGTTCAACCACCTTTTACAAATACGTAAGCTTTCAAATATTAACTTAAGAATTGCGACAAACCAAACACGATCGTGTTCCGTTTGAAACTTTTTACGACCGCCGCTGCACGTGGTTCGTCTGCCAACTAAACGCAAGTCTTTAGTATTGTTACTCCAACAGTAAAGAAAGCGATTAAGACATATTCGTTAAATTTTCGTAATATTAATATTGCCATTCTCAGGTGCAAACCGGAAAACTAATCGTTGATGTAAGTATATCGCTCAACGAAGATGCGCAATATTAATAAGACATGGCTTTAAATTCGTTTGAAAGTTTTATCCAACAGCAAATTAAACATGAACAATAGTTTTCAACATAAATCTAGTGTTTTATTTTATTTGAACACATACATAAGACGTGTGTTCAAATAACCAACCACATCCATTACGGACTGCGTTTCACAGGTGTTGCTATAAGTCATCAAGAATGAAAAAGGCGCTTCAAAACCATCGTACACATGTGGTTGCTATTTTTCATTCATTACAGTTTTAATTTTGCGATAAGATATTTCACAAATATGAACAATATACTTTGACCGATACGGCATTGCGTAGTGTGTGTAATACTCAGTTCTAAATGAAATTTGATATATTTTTTTGATACCTGTATCAATTGCACTTGCCTTGCGCTGAATACAAACAAGTGTGCATTTAAAACAGCAATTACCACAATTTTCAATCGTTTACAAACACTTTTGGTAAAATACGCCATTGAGTCTCATTGCAAAACGTGTCAGCTACAAAGTCAGGGTGTTGTACGACAGACATCTAGTAATGCAGGATTCTTAACATATCCGAACAAAGGTAAGGACATAACTAACGAAGCAAACACACAACCAAACTATGAAAAATTACAGTTGCAGTCTGTTTTTATAGTCTTTAATCTGTACATAAACAAATATATTTTAAATAGCAAAAGTAAGTTACAGCATTACAGCATTTCCTACAATAACCACGTAAACTGTGTATGCCCACAAATTGAACAAGGAAATCACAAATGAAACAATTGTGGTACACAATACCTCAGAAATTCACAATGAAACAAGAGCTGTGTTTGTGAAACACAATGCCCCCTACTGCGCTTTGAAGCCGCATGGCAGCTATTTCAGAAACGAGGTTATATTTTGAATGTAAAGGTCACAGTGACCTTGACCTTTGACCTAGTGACCTCAAACCATGTTTGATTGTAGATGTCAATGAGATGCATGCACATGTGAAGTTTAAAGAACATAGACNATTTTGAAATTTTAATTATTAAATTAAAAATAAATATATAATTGTACACTTAAATAAAAATATCTTAGTTAAATAATTTACAAAATGCATAATATACGTCAAACGATGGTACAACAATTGAACTATTACTGTTGCAGTTGTTTTTAAAATATCTAAGTTAAACTTTGTTTAAATTGCACTTTTAAATGCTCAATCATTCAAATACCTTTCACTTTGACTAATACTCATTTTATTTTTTAATGTTTTGCAGGATACTTTTTTACAAAAAAATAAAAACAAGAGTTCCGCGGTCAGAGACATATGCCCCCCCCCCAAACAGGGCCTTGATTTTCACACTTATTGTGACAGTGACCTTGACCTTTGATCTAGTGAGCCCAAATTCAATTGGGGTCATCTACTGTCCAAGGCCAATGCACAAGTGAAGTATCAAGTCAATCGGTCAATTGGTTGACGAGTTATTGATCGGAAACGATTTTCACACTTATTTTGACAGTGACCTTGACCTTTGACCTAGCGATCCAAATGTCAATAGGGGTCATCTACTGTACAAGGCCAATGCACACGTCAAGTATCAAGCCAATCAGTCAATTTGTTATTGATCGGAAACGATTTTTCACACTTATTGTGACAGTGACCTTGACCTTTGACCTAGTGACCCCAATTTCAATAGGGGTCATCTAGAGTCCAAGGCCAATGCACATGTGAAGTACCAAGCCAATCGGACAATCCGTTCACAAGTTATTGATCGGAAACGAACAGGTCTACCGACAGACCGACCGACCGACATCCAGCAAAATTATTTTAAAATAGAATGAACGCACATGCTAAACAGTCTATCTCACACACATAAATATTGCTTCAGTTTAATGCACCATAATAACCCCATTAGTAACAAATATGATGGTGCAATAAGCTGTTGAAGTTTTCAAATTGGTACGAAAATTTAATGCAAGATCAGGTATTCATATAACTAAACGTGCATTACTGTTCTGAGTCAAATAAAATACTTAAAGATCAAATTTGTATTTCACTAAATGTACCAAACCCACCAGATAAAACATGGGAGGTCAACAACAACAGATGTAACTCAAAAGCGGGAATGTTGTTATGGACACCAAAGCTATGTTCGCCACTGTCTACAGTAGATATAAAGTAAGAAAAACAACAACAAAACAATATACATGTAAAGCAACCTAGGTCCCATTATACTTTCAGGTACAATCACACTGTACAAGGAATGTCATTGAAAAATACTTCAATTATTAAAAATGTGGCTATGTAAGAATGATAATTTGAACATAATGTAATTATGCTTTAAATTAAAAACTCTTTTGTGCAACTTCCATTATGCTCAGTATATTTTAACTTTGTAAATATCCAATGGACTTGATGAATGATAAAGCAACACAGAGCTCAATGTAAATATAATTTGCTTAAAAAACTCCCATCAATGAAGTTAGTAGTACAAAAAATTGTAATCACTAGGTATGATAGAGATGAATAAAATCAACAAATAACAAGATGTGTTTGTGAAACACTATGTCCCCTTTTGAGCGATTTTTACCCACATATTTGACCTTTGACCTTGAAGGATGACCTTGACCTTGACCTTTCACCACTCAAAATGTGCAGCTCCGTGAGATACACATACATGCCAAATATCAAGTTGATATCTTCAATATTGCAAAAGTTATGGCCAATGTTAAAGTTTGTGCAAACAAACCAACAAACCAACAAACAGGGCAAAAACAGTATGTCCCCCAGTATAGACTGGGGGACATAAAAATATATGTACACTATGAAAGCAATCAATAACCATACTGAACATATATTTTTAAAAGCCAATATGACAAAATTGTGTAGAAAGTAGAATAATATCACAAAATCAAGGTATATATGGAATGCAAAAGTAAAGAGCATAAAATGCACAAACACAATCACCCACATCCAATACATATTAATCTTGTTGTTTTTATTTAAGTTTTTTACCACTGTGACAAATACACCCCCGTGCTGAATGTTATAATACAGTAGACTCTGCCAATACCGGACGGTCTCGGGACCGGCCTGATCGTCCGGTTTTCAGAGAGTTCCGGTTTACCGAGAGTCGGCATATTGCCGAAATATACATTGTATGCATTGTGTACAAAATCATATAAGAATACAACAAACCATATACAATGTACATTTACACGTATCATGTGATAAACTGTACTCATGTAATGTTTATGTTTAAAAGTATTCTTTGAAAAATGTGTTTTTATTTGATTAAAAGCAGAAAACATTCCATACCGACTTGTATTGATTAATCCCAAAGTGAGCGTGGTGCTTGATACATGTACGTACATGTACATGCGTACGTGACATTTGTCATATAGGCGAGTGAGTCGTGTTTGAGCTCGCTATAAATAGCGCTGAATTAATTAAGTTTTATTTGTTACAAACGAATGTTGTGGACACACGATTTATTATTCACATTTCACAAACAAACCAACAAAAAAAACATACACACACACAAAAAAACACACACACACAAAACACAAAAAAACAGCGTCATATTTTCAAGACATTCATAATGACAGTCAAAAACCTACACACGCACGAAGTTCATGATTTATTGAAAAAGTCCGAGATCACTCTCTGTTTCAGTGCACATTTCTTTTAAATTAAATTGTTTATCATAAGCTAAATAAAACGATTGCGTCAATCACTTTTTGGTGTTACCGCACGTCTATAATAGACATTCACAGTTTGTTTAACATTATTTGCTCGGACTTCAATAGGCGGTAACGACTTGACACCTTTATGGTATGTTTAATCCGATTATCGATAATTGCGCGAGCGGAATGTGTGACACCGCGCGCGCTGTGCTGACTAGGTACATGTGTATTGTCATAATTTTCACGCCTCGGGCATCTCGAGAATTTGGACCGTCCGGTTTACTCAATGTATTTTAACGTTGAAAATGACGAAATTCAAGGAGATATCCGTCCGGTTTCCGGTTTAGAGAGAGTCCGGTTTATTCAACATTTTTCAACAAAGACATAGAAGGGGAAAATTCGGGACTGACATGACCGTCCGGAATCGGGAGAGTTCCGGTATTCAGAGAGTCCGGTATTGGCAGAGTCTACTGTACATAGCAACTTGTTATAATCATGTTATAGAACAGACTGAAAGACAGACATTCTTAGTGGTTCCTGTATAGCCCCTCCCAATTCTTTACAGGGGTTTAATAAATATTCACATGAAACACATATCATTTATAAAGGCAACAGAAAGCCAAAATATACAACATTAAAGCTATATGCCACAAAAACATCTGAGAGTATCATCAAATTAAAATATTCCTGTAACTAAAGCATGTAACATATAATCAAAAGCAGATAAGAAAAAAAGCATTTTACCGTATCACACATGTTATTATGATACACATAGATATCATTAACATTCAATAAGAGGATCATTATCATTACAGGGCTTTTTTTCCTGACTTAGTGAAATGGGCCCTGGCCCCCTCAAAATGAGTCACGAACTTTTCAAAATTGTGAAAAATTGAGTCGCGAACTATTCAAAATTATGAAAAATTGAGTCGCGAACTATTCAAAATTATGAAAAATTGAGTCGCGAACTTCTTAAAATTGTGAAAAACTGAGTCGTGAAATTGTTAAAATTGTGAAAAACAGCCAATTTTGTAAAAAATTCACGGCCATGTTAGGTTTGTGAATTGTCCCTATCAAAATTATGAAATGTCCTTCCAGGGCCATTCGCAAAGAAGGAAAAAAAGCCCTGCATTATAAAGCCTTTTTGTTTCCACCAAAAATGCATTCAAACAAACACAAAGTTATTTAAAAGCTGCAGGCAAGAACAAAATATTCACTTCATTATTAATTAAAGCCAATATTCTATATCAAATTAAATACTTGCTTTCCTTTGAACCTGGCATATTTCCAATACAAAGAAATCATTTTTGTTTGATCTAGTGGAGACAATTAAAAAAGCTATTGATTTGGTATTCACTGTACAACTTACATTCTATTGAAGTATGCAAGAGTCAGTCTTCTGGGGTCGTTTGAAAAAACAACAACAGATTACTGTCGTAAGTATATATCTTATATCAAATGAAATACTAGCCTTTGCACCTGGTTAATATCCATGACAAAGAGATCGTTTCTGTAAGATCTAATACAGTAGGTTTACAAATATGATTAATTGGGTATTGACTGTACAAATAACATTCTATTGATGCATACAAGAGTTAATCATCAGGGATTTTTTGAAAAAAACAACAACATTACTATCGTAAGTAAAACTTGGACATCAAAAAGTCAAGATAAACTTGGCAAATTTATAAATTTCCTTTAGGGAAATCTTCAACTAAGTTGTATGTATGTCAGAATAAAAGCACCATGGTAACTGAATGGTAGGCGTTTACAAAAATCCCCATGTGGCCATATAATAAAGGCATAGAAAGTGAAGAGTAAACTAACATTATAGTACATCTGACAATATTCTCAATACTGTAAAGTTATGGGAAATTAATATATTTTTTACATAAAACTAGGATATTTAAACTATGACAACATACATATCAAATAAATATATTGTACTGAAATTTGTTTATTATATTTGATATACGCTAGTAAAACTAGCTTAAGTTGTTCAAATTTAACAAATGAACGTACATGTAATTTTGCAAAATAGAAAAATAAAGTCATATACATACAAAGATAAATATCATAAATATTAAGATTGTATCTACAGCATCAATATTCTTTTGTGGTATACATATGTATACATACAAACATTTGTGTATTCTGAAAGAAAATAATTTTCTATTATAGTCTTTTCAAAATTAAATAAACATGTCTAAAATATGTTTATGCACCTGCAGGCCACTCATCATAAACACTAATAACATTAAATATTATATATTCCACATAGTTAAAAATAAAATAGTGCTATGATTGAATATCATAATTGCTAATGACACACAGATTACTGTATTGAACAATCTTTATATCACACAGCTTGACTAAATACTTTTAATACGGAACAATATTTGCAATTTGAATCTAGTTCATGAAACCTTGCACCTACAGTGGTCAAAAAGTCTCATGTCAAATGATATGTGTACTCTATTTATCAACACAACACAAAGGTATTTGATCGGCAGGTAGCAAAACATTTTCGCGTTTTACAATACAGTAATTTTTACTACAATCCATATAGATACCCAAGCATGTCAACTTTAACATGAAGACTTAGGGTGATTTAATATCTAACATAATAGCAAGCAAAATTTTAAAAACACCCTTAAAAGCGGATGTCATAAATAATTTAATACCATATGATCATTTGCCATGCAAATGACATCATCAAGATACTTTGTTCACACAATAAGTTGATGCCATATGGAATCATCAATGTGTGCATATCACATTATCAGAAATTTGTTGGTGATCAAGCGAGTACATCAATTGTACTGAAATGACGTAATCAAAATGTGTCAACAAATGACCAGTTTCTACCCAAACGAATTATGACATCATCAATATTAGTGCACAACATGATAGTTGAAGAGCACAAAATGACATTAACATAAGTTGAGTACCACATGAACAGTCGGTGCATAATGACATCTTCGATTTCTGAGTATCGTATAAGCAGCTATTTGTGGTTCCGGTGACATCTCCATATATAGGCATCCCATGATCAGTTACTTGTGGTCCTGGTGACATCTCCATATATGGGCATCACATATTTAATTAGCTGTGGTCGCATTGATATCTACCATATATGGTAATCACATGATCAGTCAATTGTGGTCCTAGTGACATCTCTATATATGGGCGTCACATGATCAGTTTGTGCCCCATTTACTGCAGGCTTTCACGCCCTGCTTTCTCCACTCGTCTGCAGAGACACAGCTCATCTCAAATATATCCATGGAGGCCACAGAGCACGCTCCAATGTAGGCAGCATGGTAGCGCTGTGGGGAGGCATGCACCTACAAAGCAAGTCCATTATGCAGTAAACTGTAGTCATTTTTGACAAAATGGAAATCTACAGTCTCTTAACACATTGAAAATGAGGTATATCAGTGACTTAATTCGGAAATGGAAATCCAGACTAAATTGAACAAGAAATATTTTTTTTAAGTATATACTGTGTTGTTTTCAGTTTGTGTTGGTGAAAGATAATCAATTATATCAATTAGATCAAAGATAACAAATGTGAACAAAAATATATAGTATTTCTTATGTTTATAAAAATTTCTGAAAATTTTGAAACTGATCTTATCACAAAATTTATACACCCTAACAAAATGCTTCTGAACACACAACCAACCATATGATCTTTGCTCTGTAAAAATAGGGCTGAATAAATGTGCGTAACGTGTCTTCCCAAATTAGCCTGTGCAGTCCAAACAGGCTAATCAGGGACGACACTTTCCGCTTTAATCAAATTTTTTGTTTAAAGGAAGTCTTCTTTTAGGGAAAATCCAGTTTAGGTAGAAAATGTCGTCCCAGATTAGCCTGTGCAGACTGCACAGGCAGCTGAAGCTACTGGAAGTCTGTAATGAAACTTTACGTATATTGATGAAGCCCCTTTTTCCCAGATCGTGTTTCATATGTTAGTGTTGCCCATTACCTCTACGACCACTGAGGGTGGGGCCAGTTTATGAAGCTCCTCCTGGAGCCGCTCAGCAAACCCTGGCAGCATTGTCACACCGCCACTCAAATATACAGACCTGCAAGCATACGCAATTAAAATTGAGCCTTGCTCTGAGAAAACGGGGTTTAATGCATGTGCGTACCGTGTTGTTTCAGATAAGCCTGTGCAGTCCGCACAGGCTAATCTGGGACAGCGCTTTCGGCCTTAACTGGATTTTCATTAAGAAGAGACTCACTTAAACCTTAAAATTCCAAAAAACCATAAAGTGTCGTCCGAGATTAGCCTGTGCAGAATGCATAGGCTAATCTAGGACTACACTTTACACTCTTGCATTAAGCCCCCTTTTTCCAGAGTGACTTTCAATTATTTTGTATCTTTTGTAGATTTTGCATTACATTGTTTTTTCTCTTAGATACTAGAACTTATTAGTTATTTAGCAGTGAACTAAAAGTATGTTAGTTGACCATTATTACTGCATTTTGGGAGTTAAGCTTGAAATAAGTATCCAGTAAGATTTAAATTTCTGAATTTGAAGTACACAACATGGGAATTGGAATTAGTGCAATCCAACCTAATGACACCTTAAAAGGGAGTTCTTAAATAAAGCTCCGCATTAAGGCATATTTAATCAAAATTTGTAACATTTGACCTCAGTGTGTGGCCTTAACCCTAGAGACCTGAGTCCATGGGGGACATTACCTGTACATGTGTTTACGTGAGTCCATGGGGCACTGCTGTATGGCGTTGTAGACCTGTCTCTGGAGGTTCTTGTAGTCCATCTCCCACAGCTCTGTGTTGAAAAACCCCTCAGGGCTCTTGAAGCATGCATAGTCCAGCTCCACCAAGCTGCAATGAGGTAGGAAGTTTTGAAATTGAGCCTCGCTCTGTGAAAAGGGGGTTTAATGCATGTGCGTAGTGTCATCCCTGATAATCCTGTGCAGTTCGCACAGGCTCATCAGGGACGACACATTACGCTTAAACTGGAATTTTGTCAAGAATAGACTTTCTTTTAAAAAAAAATCATAAAAGCGGAAAGTGTCGTTCCTGATTAACCTGTGCGGACTGCACAGGCTAATCTGGGACAACACTTTACGCACATGCATTTAACTCCTTTTCTCAGAGCGCGGCTAAATTGTAAAGATCATCTTTTGGTTGCCAAAGTATCAAGATTTCGATCCGAGGTGGCACTGTACATTTAAAACAATTTAAAAGAAACTTAAACATGATATTTCAAGGCCATCAAACATTTAATAGGCTAAGTGGAAAATTTTGGAAAAATCTCCTGAACTGTAAAATTGACAGACACGAATTACAGTCATTTATACACAACACGAGCCAGCAAACTTTGATGCCCAATTTTCTGGTCAGCCCCATACCAATGAGCGCCCTCTGGCTGGTCGAACTCCGTGAGATCCACCTGGCGCCTGTAGGGGGTCGGGTCCACATCACACTGGGTCTTTGCCTGTTTGTAGTCACCACTCACATAGCACGCCTGCATGGGAGAATACAACCCTTGAGATTGACTTTATCTTAACCCTTTCCCAGTCAGAAGCAAAGTGAAAATGGTTATATGCAACCAGCATAAAACCAGAACAGCCTGCAAGTATATAATAGTCTGTTCAGTTTTTATGCTGTTTGCTGCTCAGCAGTATCTTAGGCTTTGAAATGAAGGCTTTAAAACTTATGTAGTAAAAAAGGTCTTTAATTTATCTTAATTTTCTAAGGGATTACAAACGCATCAAAATATGTATCTGAGCAATAAAGGGTTAATTCGTACAGATACTTGTTTTCAATTGGCTAAGCAAGGTCACATAGCAACTATCAATTTCCCATTATGTTCGTTCCCAGTGATTCCTATCCTGTTTGTAAAATCATTCTTCAAATTTGAATGTTTTATTACATAATATTAATAACTAAGATAACATCATCAAATACTGTATAGCTAAGTTTAGTCATGTTATTGTGTTAATGCTGAGGAAAGAATCTTCCTTGTTAAGATAAATTCTTTTCACGGCTCCTTACTGTCCCCGCAAGAAATGATACAGGGAAGTAAATTTATATTTGGCTCAAGCTTTGCTCTCGCCGAATATGTATTTACTGACCATGTATCACAAAGTTTAGGGCAAGTAAGAAGCAGTGTTCCTAATAATGAAGACTGTCCACAAATGCTAATACACTTTTAGTCTGACAAGCTGACATGTTGTTACTAATATTTGGCATTGGCCAGGTGGTTGTCACTGGCAACATAGCATGGATTAGAAATAATTATGTGTTCACTTCAATTAAATAATTGATCAATGATGATGATGCAGCTAATTACAATACAAATACTTTTTTTTATCTGACATTGCTTATACGGATTTAAATTATATAACTTTTGGACTAAATACGTCTGGCAATGTGTCTATTCAAATTGTATATCTCATAGTAAAAGTGAACTCTGTAGCTATTTGAAGCAATCAAAGATCAGCTGTAATTAAGCCACATTCTGGGAAAACTGGGCTTAATACCTTTGCGTAAAGTGTCCTCCCAGATTAGCCTGTGTGGGACGACACTTCCCATTTTACAGTCATTTTTTATTAAAGGAAGTCTCTCCTTAGCAAAAATTCAGTTTATGCGGAAAGTGTAATCCCAGATAAGCATAACCGTACTGCACAGGCTAATCTGTGACGACACTTTACGCACATGCATTATGCCAAATTTTCCCAGAATGAGGCTCAATTAGACTTCAGACTAACAGTCCCAGTATATGACACACTACCTGTTCACAGATGTACTTCACAAGCAGTTTCTCCACAGGTGTGCTGAACTTGTATCTATTCTCCAGGAGGGAGATATGCAGAGAGTCCCGTATCTTCGTGCCCCCGTATGCCTGTCTGGACACACCACCCTCAATAAGAACTCCTAAAAAAAAACAAAAAAACACCGCCCTCCATAAGAATTCCTTAAAACAAAAACACACACCACCTTGATAAAATCTCCTAGAAACAACACACAAGGACGATCCTGAGCTACAAAAGCAGCTAATCTCCTAAAGAACAGATATAATGTTTAGATGGAATAGGCCTTCAGTTTTTACTCATTTTCCATGAAACTATTGTTTTTACTTTTCTGCTATTTAATTGAAGAACTAATACTTAAAGGCTTTTAAATCTATTTATTTCACAAATTTAACAGGACCATTTGAGTCTCGTTCTGGGAAATCTGGGCTTAATGCATGTGTTCAAGTGTCTCCCAGGTGATCAGGGACGGCACTTTCCGCCATAACAGGATTTTTGCTATGAAAAGGCTTCTTTTAAACAAAAAATACAATAAAAGTGGAAAAAAAGTTATTAGCCTGTGCAGACTGCACATGCATTAACCCCAGATTTCCAAGAACGAGGCTCATATATGTATGAGACCACAAACCTTCATATATAGGCAGTATCTCCAGTCGCTCCCCAATGTCCACAATGATACCTGACATGGCATTGTATGAGTAGAGGGCCAGCAGGGACTGCTGCACCATGCATGCGCCGCGCACGCGCAGCTCGTCTATCAGGATGCGCATCATGGCCTCCCGCATCTTCTCTCCCAGCGTCTGAGGCGTGCTCAGCATTACCTGCAATATATGAGCCTCACTATTTGAAAATGGGGTTTAATGCATGTGCGTGTTAAGTGTCGTCCCAGATAAGCCTGAGCAGTCTGCACAGGCTAATCAGGGACGACGCTTTCCGCCTTAACTGGATTTTCGTCAAGAAGAGTCTTCCTTTAAAGGAACAGTACAATAAAAGCGGAAAGTGTAGTCCCTGATTAGCCTGTGCGGACTGCCCAGGCTTATCTGGGACGACACTTTACGCACATGCATTAAACCCCCTTTTTACATAAGGAGGCTCATATACATCTTGGATTTTTGAAAGTTTCATGAGCGTGTCTTCTTTGATTTATCATTAATATTCACACCATAGTATGTCACTATATGTTACTGAATATTTTAAATTCTTATTTAACCTTCTTGAAAGACTGTTTTCCCAACATTTTGATTGGTGAAAAGTAGATATAATTCAAAACAAACATCCGCCATGTTAAAGTTACAACATCAATAAAATGAATGTCATGCAATTCTTTACTTGCAACACTATAACAAAATAGCATCTTCAGAAAAATGGATGTTGGCTTGTGCCATCTATCGAAAGATTTCAACAAAATTTAAATGGGGGTAGATGGAGTACATAAGAACAGTTAATTTAAAAAACTTAGTTCTTTCTTTTTTTGTCACTACAGTCAAAACTTGAGAACAGTGGTCAGTCAAGGGAAATGGCGAAAGTGACCATAGTCGACAGGTGACCACTGTCCTCAGATCACCACATTTTAGATGGTTGGTCAGTTGGTAGTATTGCAACATCGTAATCCCACGCAGTCGTTCGCACACAGTGTAAATCAAAGGCTCATAGCCGATAACTAAGCATAATAACATAAATATCTTCTATTGAATAATACAGAATAATATGTTATAAATTGATTCAATTTCATACCTATTTTTAAACTAAATCTATGACTTTATCAACGATAGAATTGTTGTTTACTCATGCATCTCGTTCATGCAGTAAATCCGACAGTTCGTACTACTTTCATTGGAAGATATTTTTAAATAAAGATTGTCACTTGTCATTGACTTCTTGTCCGAACAAGTATAAAAAGCGAATTCGTGTCATAAACTGAAAGTACGGTATAACTGTATCGTTCTTATTCATATATACAGACGTCAAAATCTCGTAAAAATTAATTTTAGTATGTTATAAAAGTTGCAATTCAATATTTGTTTTGCCTAAATAGGCGATCACTTATCCTTTTATCACCTTCTCATAACAATACTCGCCAGCTTAGTGTTGTTTTTAACACCTTATCAGCCATAAAGATCAATTGACTTTTGTCACACGCTCATGCTTTGTCGTTATGACTGCAGCAGATAATTTCTACTAATACACATTGCTATTGTTACTTGCACTTGTTTCGTTTGTGTTTTACTTTTCGCAACTAGAAACGACTGACTCGTGACTGTTGTTCTCAGTTCAAACATGACTTTCGGAGTGGAACATACGGGCTGTTGGCCGTTATGGACAGTTGACCGTTATTCTCAAGTGTAATATAGAATGATTTTTGTCGGGGGAATCCAAACTGACTGTTGTCTGCAGTTGACCGTTGTTCTCAGTTGACCGCTAGGTCAGTTTTGACTGTATTATAGAGTTCAGTTATTGATATTGTAACAATCATAATCTCCTTTCTGGGAGAACCTCACAAGATAGATTCATGCATATATATGAGCCTCACTCTGGGAAAATGGAGCTTAATGCATGTACGTAAAGTGTCATCCTATATTAATATGTGCAATCCACACCGGCTAATAAGGGACAACACTTGTATTGTATTCCACACCGGCGAATAAGGGACAACACTTATATTGTATTATTTTCATGGTATTAATGAAGTCTCTTTTTAGCAACAAGAGCTTGTCACAGTAGTGCCAAATCCCCACCGAAATGTGTTTGCTTGTATGAGAACATTTGTTTTATAGAGTAGAATAATATTATATATACCTGTGTCATCTTTTTATACTTCAAGGATCAATTAGTTATATAGTGTTGGAGTTATGCTGTAGATAATAAAATGTATGGAAATGAAAGAAAGGGAGGTTATTAAAAAAGAAGACTATAAACAGTTACTGTTCTTGATCACTGTATATTACAAGTTTCAAGTAAATCCCTTCAGTAGATTTAGAGTTATGCTCTGGACTAAAATTTACTTTGAAATTATACAAAGGGAGATAATTCAAACACTAAGGTAGATAGAGTTATGGTTTTGGTCACTGCACTTCTCCTAGTTGCCATCTGTTTATATTCTAAGTTTAAAGTAAATCTATTGAATAGATTTGGATTTATGCTCTGCACAAAGTTTCAGACGGAAGGACAGACGGACGGACAGACAGACTGTGACTATTACTATATCCCCTCCGAAAAATTCAGGTGGGGATAATAATCCATTTAAGACTGAAAGTGTAGTCCCTGATTAGTATTGGCGCACATGCATTAAGCCCTGTTTTTCCAGAGCACAGCTCAAATGTAAGTGTTGTGTGAACACTAGTCTACTAACCAGGAACTGGGTGGGGTTGACCTGCAGGTCGGAGAACACCTTGAGTAAGATAGCCTTCATCACCGCCATATCAATGTTGAACTGCAACGAGAGGGCAATATATGAGCCTCATTCAGGGAAAACTGGGCTTAATGCATGTGCGTAAAGTGTCGTCCCAGATTAGCCTTTGCAGTCCTCACAGGCTTATCAGGGACGACACTTTTGGCTTTAATGGTATTTTTCGTTTAAATTTAGTCTCTTCTTAACGCAAATCCAGTTTAGGCGGAAAGTGTCATCCCTTATTAGCACAGGCTAATCTTGGACGATACTTTACGAACACGTATTAAGCCCAGTTTTCCCAGAATGAAGCTTATAACATAAATATCCACTTATTTAAACAAGAAATGTACACTTATCCCTTTACCATTCAGATACACATTTTGACCCGTTTGTAGTCCCTTATATTAAATTTAAGACTTTTCTGAATAGATTCAAATTTTTAATTCTTCTGAGTGGGAAAGGGTTATAAGAGTTATCTCTTCATACATAAAAATCAAAATTAGCTAAGGAACTATAATAATCATAAGCTATTTCCCATTACATAATGGCTATTAATTAACTGTTAAGTAAATGTATGTTCCTTTTTGTATAAAATATTGTTTTGAATGTTGGAGATTTATGTAATACAAATTTGTAACTCAACATCATAACATAAATATGTAATCAATATGGTCAACACCAATCTATAGTGCTTCTATAAGATACGAGGTCATAATTGCTAAAGGGTAATACAATAGAGAAATACTCAATGTGCAATATTCGAGACTTGGAATTTAAAATTTGGTATCTGTATACTTGAGAAAAAGTATGAATGACAAGACTGAGATGTCTCACATTGCATAATCAATTAGGATACGTAGTAGTATATGTTCACTCATGTTTAAATACATTCAATGCAGGACACGGCAAACATGGAATAGTCTTGAAAGGAGTCACACTCTGGGAAAACTAGGCTTAAATTGTCGTCCTAGATTACCCTGAGCAGAATGCACAGACTAATCAGGGATGATACTTTCCGCTTTGAAGGAATTTCCATTTAAATAGTCTCTTCTTAATGAAAATCGAGTCTAGGCTTAAAGTTTTGTTCCTGATTAGCCTTTGTGGACTGCACAGCTAATCTGGGATGACAGCTTATGCACATGCAAAAAGCCCTGTTTTCCCAGAACGTGGCTTCAAAACATTTAATGCAGGACAGGTATGTTATTGTCTTTATATCCATTCATGCTCAAACATTGATATACATAATGAACTTCACTATTTTGAACGTAGATAAACTTTACATTTGCTCACACATTAAATTCATTAAAAGTCAATTAAGTGAGTACCATTTACCATTCATATCCATAATGTACACAAAAAGACCCAGCACCAATAAAGCTAGTTGTATGAAACTTTTAGCAAGAAAACACAATAAATTAATTGTAATGACCAAATAAAAAAATATTCATGAATATATTACATATCTTCTTTAATTGAATTAAAATAATAAATCAATCTGAAGCACTAAGTTCTATAGAAAGATAATGACAGCGAATGAAGGTGTGAAGACACGAAGGAAAGGCAAAATGAGATGAAATTGAACTTACTGGTTGAACCTGGCCCTACAAAAGTAAACAACACCGATGGTGAAGGTACCTGATGAACGAGGGGAGGTGGGGCATGCAGATGTTTCATTGCTACACCGCATATCTTCAGCCACAAACCACTAATTATCGTAGATTTTTGTTTTTGTCTCAATGTGTGTGAACTACATTGTCACATTACCGAATAAATTATTATTATTATTACTATTATTATTATTACTATTATTTCCATCATCATTAATATAAGAGTTACCATTTATTATTATTTTATCATAATCTACTAGTACTACTTCTACTACCCACCTATGGTACCCCCCCCCCNTTGTATACTTGGGTGAAATAAACGATGTGTTCTATTCTGTGTTCTGTTCTGTTCCGTTAACCACTTGGCATGCAACAATAAGGTCAACACACTAAAACCAGCTTCTGTTATAACAAATTATCAGTCAGTGGGCAGGCAATTATACTTTTCAAAAGCTTAATGTATGTTGTAACAATATCTGACTTTTGAATCATGCATCTCTGTACAGAAATTAAATGACTATATGTGTAATATTACTCGATGACCTTTGCAGAAGTAATTGTGGTTGTTATTATATGGTAGAGCTAATACAATCTGCACAATGACTTAATTACACTTCTTACTTCAACAAAATGCTTAGTTTTTTACTTTTGATATCGCTATGATTCAACTTTTTTATGCATACCAATGACTACTTTTTAGTTTAAACTGGGTCCCTCCCCAAAACATGGCATGAATGTTAGTTGTTTGTAGCCTTACAAGAGCCATACTCACAAGAGTACATCAAAACCACTACCCTACCTTATCAACCTTGTTGGTTGGTTGGATAGGATTAATCACATTGGATGACTTCCGCACTTCAGGCTTCAGAGCATCAGGTCCCACAATGATTTTCCCCGTGGACTTATCGATGGCCACGACACTTGGAAAGAACACCTGGGGCAGAGTGGCTGTGTGCAAGGAAAATATCAAGATATATTCTAATTACTTTAAAATACATGTTCACAAATAACAATAAACAAGATGTGTTTGTGAAACACTATGTCCCCTTTTGAGCGATTTTGACCCATATATTTGACCTTTGACCTTGAAGGATGACCTCAACCTTGACCTTTCACCACCCAAAATGTGCAGCTCCATGAGATACACATGCATGCCAAATATCAAGTTGCTATCTTCAATATTGCAAAAGTTATGACCAATGTTAAAAATGGTGCAAACAAACAAACAACAAACAAACAAACAAACAAACAGACAGGGCAAAAACAATATGTCCCCCATTATAGACTGGGGGACATAAAAATGCCCAAGAATCATACAAATCGTGGAAATTCTAAACCATATAGATTGTATACTATTGTATAGCACGTGTTCCCAGATAAATACATCTTATTTGGAACATCACTCTTCAACAAGAGTGCACTGAGCCAGGACTCATATGAGTTTAAGGCACCATCATGATCTGTAAGAAGTGTTTAGCATGTGACCATACGTTGATTGTTAGGCTATTGTAGTTGGCATAGATCAGAAAACATTACCATATGACACGGACCGAATGTGTATAAACGTGTAGTCCTCACTGGTTATACCGGTAGGGGATTAATAACCAATTAGAACAAACCAATGCTAACAGAAACTAATTTGTTACCATTTAATGATGGTAAAGTACCAGTAATTAGTATAAAAGAAAACCAAAACCATTGTAACAATTTAAGTAAGTTGACCGACATAACTTACGTCTTTCACCAAGAACACCAGCCCTGATCCCACTTGTGCCAATATCGATGATAATCACCTTCTGAAAAGAGACACATATTTACGGAACTTGGTTTATTGATTTATATTTTATATCTAAAGTCAGATTTCATTTTAACAGAAGATCAAACTTTTCTCTGCCATTCAACAAATCACACAGCTTGCATAGTTAATATATCAACTTTGAATTTGATATGAACAAGTTGAAACAAAGACAGACACTGATATTTACTTCCAATCAACAATCTATTCTCTACACTTGTTCATGCATATAATAATGCATAATAATAAGAGTAACTTCTTGAGGTTTGGAAGAACAGTGTGTAAATAATTTCTCAAAGTTTTGTAGAATAGTAAGTGAATAATTTCTCAAAGTTTTGTAGAATAGAAAGTGAATAATTTCTCGAAGTTTGGTGGCAAAGTAAGTAAATGAATAATAACCTTCTTGGGGTTTGGTATAGTAAGTGAATAATTACCTTCTTGTGCTTTGGTAGAATAGTAAGAGAATACCTAGTTGGGGTTTGGCATCAAAGTAAGTGAATACCTTCTTGGGGTTTGGTAGAATAGTAAGTGAATACATTCTTTGGGTTTGGTAGCATAGTAAGCGAAACTGGGGTTTGGTAGCATAGTAAGTAAATGAATAATAACCTTCTTGTGCTTTGGTAGAATAGTAAGAGAATACCTAGTTGGGGTTTGGCATCATAGTAAGTGAATACCTTCTTGGGGTTTGGTAGAATAGTAAGTGAATACATTCTTTGGGTTTGGTAGCATAGTAAGTGAAACTGGGGTTTGGTAGCATAGTAAGTGAATACCCTCATGGGGTTTCAAAGCATAGTAAGTGAATACCTTCTTGGCATTTGGTAGCCTAGTAAGTGAAACTGGGGTTTGGTAGCATAGTAAGTGAATACCTTCTTGGGGTATGGTAGCCTAGTGAGTGAAACTGGGGTTTGGTAGCATAGTAAGTGAATACCTTCTTGGGATTTGGTAGCCTAGTAAGTGAAACTGGGGTTTGGTAGCATAGTAAGTGAATACCTTCTTGGGGTATGGTAGCATAGTAAGTGAATACCTTCTTGGGGTTTGGTAGAATAGTAAGTGAATACATTCTTTGAGTTTGGTAGTATTGTAAGTAAAACTGGGGTTTGGTAGCATAGTAAGTGAATACCGTAATGGGGGTTTAAAGCATAGTAAGCGAATACCTTCTTGGGGTTTGGTAGCATAGTAAGTGAATACCTTCTTGGGATTTGGTAGCCTAGTAAGTGAAACTGGGGTTTGGTAGCATAGTAAGTGAATACCTTCTTGGGGTATGGTAGCATAGTAAGTGAAAACCTTCTTGGATTTGGTAGCATAGTAAGTTTAATTGGGGTTTGGTAGCATAGTATGTGAATACCTTCTCGGGGTTTGGTAGCACAGTCAGTGAATACCTTCTTGGGGTTGGGTAACATAGTTAGTAAAACTGGAGTTTATGTAGCATAGAAAGTGAATAACTTCATGGGGTTTGGTAGCCTAGTAAGTGAAACTGGGGTTTGGTAGCATAGTAAGTGAATACCTTCTTAGGGTTTGGTAGCATAGTTACCTTCTTGAATTTGGTAGCATATTAAGTTAAACTGCGGTTGGGTAGCAAAGTAAGCGAATACCTTATTGGGGTTTGGTAGAATAGTAAGTGAATACCTTCTTGGGGTTTGGTACAAAAGTAAGTGAATTCCTTCTTGTGGTTCGGTAGCATTGTTAGTGAATACCTTCTTGGGGTTCGGTAGCATAGTAAGTGAATACTTTATTGGAGTTTGGAAGAATAGTAAGTGAAACTGGGGTTTGGTAGCATAGTAAGCATCATGGGGTCCTTCTTGTGGTTTGATAGCATAGTAAGTGAAACTGGGGTTGGGTAGCATAGTATGTGAATACCTTCTTGGGGTATGGAAGCATAGTAAGTGAAAACCTTCTTGGGGTTTGGTAGCATAGTAAGTGAAACTGGAGTTTATGTAGCATAGAAAGTGAATAACTTCATGGGGTTTGGTAGCCTAGTAAGTGAAACTGGGGTTTGGTAGCATAGTAAGTGAATACCTTCTTGGGGTTTGGTAGCATAGTAAGTGAATACCTTCTTGGATTTGGTAGCATATTAAGTTAAACTGGGGATTGGTAGCATAGTAAGTGAATACTTTCTTGGGTTTTGGCATAATAGTAAGTGAATACCTTCTTGGGATTTGGTAGCATATTAAGTGAAACTGAGGTTTGGTAGCATAGTAGGTAAATACCTTCTTGGGGTTTGGTATGGATGCGGGAGAGGGTCTGACGTAGGTGGCCTTGACATTGTCAGCAGTCTGAGACTCCAGGGCAATCTTCCATTGGCCATACTCATGATCTGTGGGCACTCTCACCATCAGGTATTTCCCACGCTAAGGAACGTGAGATTAACAATTGTTATTAGTTATGAAAATAATCTTGTTATTACTGATCACTAGTGAAATAAAATATGATCTTCAAATAACACTTTCCTGTATAGCATTTGTTTAAACTTATTTTTTTTAGATTGACTGTATCGAAAGCCTTAGGTGCATTGAGACGCTCTCTTATAGCATTATACCATCAATGTCTAAACACTTCAAATGCCTGAAGTTATACCATAGTTAATTGTTAAAAACTATAAGAATGTGTATGTGCTTACAATGCTAATGTGTGATATTTACCTATACATGGTAGTATAAGTATTTAAATGCAGCACACAAAAATAAATCTGATACTTTTTACCTCCTTTTATAATTTGCTTGTATAAACTCATATAGTCCTCGCCTGTGTTTCACAAGTTTAGCAACACTCTCACAATATTTTCAGTGCAATGGTCATTATTTTTAGTAGATAATTCAATGCAAAAACTAATGTATCAGGGTTCTCAGCTTTTTGTATGAACAAAATTCCCTGATTTTTCCCTGATGGAAAATAAAAATTCCAGGATCATAATTTTAACCTATTTCTTGTTTAAAACTGCGGGCTGTTTGCAGTCTGAATCGCGACTGAATAGTTGTTGTCCACTCGCGATTTTTTTTTTTTGAAATTCCCAGATTTTTCCCTAATTTCAGGAACTTTTCCAAAATTCCCTGACTTTTCCCTGACTGGAAAAAGGGAAAGTCTTTATCCAGGTTTTCCCTGATTTCCAGGTAGGCTGGGAACCCTGTGTATGCATAGTAAAGGTTCTTTCATATATTAATGCATCAAGATAACTGTCATTATTAAATATGTGCTTGCTATACAACCTATATTAGAATTGAAAGAAATTGCCTTTAAAACCAAGAGTGTCTCTGGAAGGGCATGTAAGGGTACATACCCAATCATCGACCCCCAGTACCCTGGGTCCGAGCTGTACCTACCCCATCATCGACGCCTAGTACCCTGGGTCCTAACTCCTCCACTTTTCCTCCCATCAACTGTAGGCTGTCACTGGGCTTGTCCCGATTGCTCGTCTGTAACCATGGTAACCATAGTACTATTATAAAGCTGTAGCAGTCACCTTTAGTGTTACATCTCTTGTTATGTTATAGACAACAGTGCATATAAGATGCAGAATTCATATGGAACCTATAGCGTAGACCAGAGATCGATATTTGCATTTATTACCAAACAAAATTACACTGGTATGTTACCCCTGCCTCTTACATACAGAATGTTGACCATGCCTCTTTTACAGATGACAAGTTAAGATGCTATTAGAGCAAGCTCATTATTGATGCCTGTGACTTAAGCAGTGCTCTGTCTATTCAAATGCTATTAGCCCTTTGAGCACTGGAACCGGATTTTGAAGGCCTTTGCAAACAGTTTGGATCCAGATGAGACGCCACATCAGGATCCAAACTGTTTGCTATTCTGATAGTATATGTATATTTTGAAAAAAAAATCGAAGAAAATGCTAATTTTAGAAATTTAGCAGACAACATTTTAGCAGACGACAAATTTCCCAGCATGCAAAGGGTTAGACCAGTAGAAGTTCTATGGTCAATTTTATGATTTTTTGGATTAATGCCCAGCTCATACACTTTGAATGACACCAAAAGCATCTGTCTAAAACTGTATAATGGGTATGCAGTACAAGTATAATATTACACTTGAGCCTCTCCCTGTGAAAAAGGGGTTTAACGCATGTGCGTAAAGTGTCGTCCCAGATTAGCCTATGCAGTCCGCACAGGCTAATCAGGAACATTACTTTCCGCTTTTATTGAATTTTTCATTTAATGAAACACTCTTATTGACAAAAATCCAGTTTAGTCGGAAAGTGTCATCCCTTATTAGCCTGTGCAGACTGGACAAAACTTTACGCACATGCATTAAACGCCCTTTCCACAGAGCGGGGCTCATTCATCACCCACAGATTAAATTTTGTAATCTCTATAATCAATTAAATGATCTCTATAATCATACTATTAAATGCTGCATTTGCAATGGTATAAACTACTAAAAATACTGACAATATTTAAGGTCTACCTATTCACATACATTGCCAAACCAAAATACTAAATGTCTTTGAAGTTGAGGGCATTAAAATCTGTTGAAACATGTTTATCCTTTGGATATTTTGTATTAATGCTGTTGTTTATATGTTTATACTAGTTTATCCATTGGCTATTTTGTATTAATGCTGTTGTTAATGTGTTTATACTATACACGTGGCTTAAAATATTAAACTATACACTGTTTTAATGCATGCACTGAGAAAACTAAGGTAGCTAGATTAGTTTGATTACACAAAGGCCAGAATGTAAGTTTTGCTTAAGCAAATAATTTATGAACTAGAACTGTCACTTTTGTGCTTGAAATATTCCCCAGATGCCACTTTGTCATAGGGTATTGGCGATTGAGATTTAAGAACTGGTTTCCCAACAATGCAAGCTTCCTACCTTGATACCTCATTACATATGATAGTCATATTATAGTCAAAATAACAAAATTTTAGCATGAACATTCACTTATGCTGTAACTGTGAAATTATGGAAGCAGGATTTATGGTTATTATGCACTGCACTTCCCCTCATTTAAACCTACCTACATCTTTATTTCAAATTTCATACCTCCATTAATTTTCAAGACATACTCAAGACAAAATTCAAGCATAAAAACGGTACTAATGAAGGTACTTATGAAGGGAAATAACTCTCAAAATATTGAAGCAATTTATGGCTCTTGTGAACTTCATATCCACCATGTGATATACATTCTTATTAAGTTTCAAGTTGATACCTCTTTTAGTTTTGGAGATATGATCAAGACACAAATTACGGACAAAAGTTAAGTACAAAATTCACAAAGGGCAATNAACACATGTCTCTCACAACATAAAAACTCGACCAGAATAGGTATTCAGGATTCCCAGCTTTTTGTATGAACAAATTTCCCTGATTTTTTCCTGATGGAAAATAAAAATTCCAGGATATTAATTTCAACCTATTTCTTGTTTTAAACTGCAGGCCGTTTGCGGTCTTATTCATGACCGAATAGTGTAAAACAAAATCGTTGTTGTCCACTCACGATTTTTTTTTTTTAATTCCATGATTTTTCCCTGATTTCAGGAACTTTTCCCACATTCCCTGACTTTTCCCTGACTGGCAAAAGTATAAGTCTTTTTCAAGGTTTTCCCTGATTTCCAGGTAGGCTGGGAACCCTGGTATAAAAGTCGTTTCCAACAATTTTCTATCAAAACCACTCAACAAAATTCTCACCTTTCAGCAACGCGACAGTACTGAACGTCTCCGAGAGTTTATCAAGCAGGATGTACAGGAAGTTGTCCTCGGTGAGGCGGCCCGGGTTCTCCGTGCACTGGTCGTACACGATCACGTCCATGAGATCATCCACGTCTATGTGGCAGTTCTGGACCAGCAGGTCACGGATCTGAATCTACATACCAGGTGTGTGTGTGTATATTTTGAAGTTTATGAGTAGCTTCAGCGCCTGAGGCTGCATTATGTGAGGACCGGAAGTGGGTCCNGAATAACTTCATGGGGTTTGGTAGCCTAGTAAGTGAAACTGGGGTTTGGTAGCATAGTAAGTGAATACCTTCTTAGGGTTTGGTAGCATAGTTACCTTCTTGAATTTGGTAGCATATTAAGTTAAACTGCGGTTGGGTAGCAAAGTAAGCGAATACCTTATTGGGGTTTGGTAGAATAGTAAGTGAATACCTTCTTGGGGTTTGGTACAAAAGTAAGTGAATTCCTTCTTGTGGTTCGGTAGCATTGTTAGTGAATACCTTCTTGGGGTTCGGTAGCATAGTAAGTGAATACTTTATTGGAGTTTGGAAGAATAGTAAGTGAAACTGGGGTTTGGTAGCATAGTAAGCATCATGGGGTCCTTCTTGTGGTTTGATAGCATAGTAAGTGAAACTGGGGTTGGGTAGCATAGTATGTGAATACCTTCTTGGGGTATGGAAGCATAGTAAGTGAAAACCTTCTTGGGGTTTGGTAGCATAGTAAGTGAAACTGGAGTTTATGTAGCATAGAAAGTGAATAACTTCATGGGGTTTGGTAGCCTAGTAAGTGAAACTGGGGTTTGGTAGCATAGTAAGTGAATACCTTCTTGGGGTTTGGTAGCATAGTTACCTTCTTGAATTTGGTAGCATATTAAGTTAAACTGCGGTTGGGTAGCAAAGTAAGCGAATACCTTATTGGGGTTTGGTAGAATAGTAAGTGAATACCTTCTTGGGGTTTGGTA
>VMBQ01002618.1:72938-122938 GCA_007657795.1 Dreissena rostriformis
TGGGGGTTAGAAAAGCCATAATAATGTGTTGTTGTCATTTCATTCCATCCTATTCAGAACAGTATCTAGCCACGTTTTGGCCACATCTTTAAAAAGTATTTATGAATTTTAATTTATAAATTCTTCAGTAAAATATGACGGCTTTAAAAGTAAAAAGAAATGATGATGTAGGGTAACTGGCAAAATTCAATTGTAACAATAACATCAATAAGCAGACAAATTTAAATAATAAATACTATAGCCAAAATAATAACATTGGCAAGTGAAATTAACATAAATCTTGTTTCATAGTAATTGAAATAATAATTATACAATACTCAAACCTTAAATAGTAACTTACCGAACTTTGTAAATAATATTTCAGACAAACACAACTGCTTGATACAACAAAAAAGAGACTTGTTTCCAGTCTGATATTTAGTTTAGAACTCAAATGAGGTACAAGTTTAAGAAAGATACAGTTCCAGAGGGGGTTATCACGTGATAGTCAAGATGGCGCTTTCCATGCAGAGACAGATTTTTTTTTTGCCGTTTCATACCCTTTATTACTTATATAATTTTTTTTAATGCCGCTCACTTTCCAGCCATATACGCAAGAAAGTTAATAGCGTTTATATTGTATTAATATTGGCTCTATATATCTCGACTTTACTCGCTGCGAAACTGCTTAGCCTAATAACAGCTCCACTAAGAAAATTAACAGCGATTTTAGTCAAGATATAAAGCGAATTTTAATACAAAATAAACGCTTGTCACTTTCTTACTGATATGGCTGGAAAGTAAGCGTCATTTTAAAATTTAACAAAAGTAATAGAGTATTAAACGGCAAAAAATACTCGCCATCTTAACTATTACATGATTACCCCCTCTGATCTAGGGTACATTTCAACTGAGAGAGCTTGTACAGGGTGACTTGATTTCTACAAGGTTTGGTGGACTCACCTGTTTTGAAACCCGCTAGAAATAGGCTTGCAGATGAGTACAATATAAGAAGATGCAAAACACATGCATTCATGCTCTATGTACTCCTGGGAGTTTTTAACAATACGGTATTATCACTAACAGATAGAATAACATGAAAAGACGCTGGTGAAATAAATTTCAAAGGACATTTCTGTTTATTGTTTAGAATTTGGCGTTCAATGATAAATACTAGAAAATAGCAAATCAAATTGCTTTTTGAAAACCAAGACAGTTGCATGCAAAAATTATACTCTAAAACCATATAATTAACAAGCAGAAAACAATTTATTATAAAAAGTTTAAATCTGCAGCCCATACAAAACACATATGCAAAATAACATAGCATTAATATAAATGATTCAGGTTTGGGGAAAAACTGGGCTTAATGCATGTGCATAAATTGTTGTCCCAGATTAGCCTGTGCATTCCGTGCGGGCTAATCAGGACGACACTCTTCGCTTTTATGTTATTTTTTGTTTACAGGAAATCTCTTCTTAGCAAAAATCCAGTTAAGACGGAAAATGTCGGACTGGCCTGTGAGGACTGCACAGACGAATCTTGGACGGCACTTTAAGCACATGCATTAAGCCCAGTGTTCCCAGAACGAGGTTTAAATATAACAATCATGAGAGCTAGCAGGCCAAAGAACATGCAGGTTGCCATGCAACAGAAAGCCTGGGAAATAAGGACCCATATAATAATGAGACTGCTTCAACTATGTTAAATTCAGAGAATTTCAACCAAACTTTGATGTTGACTTTAAAAAGCACCGAACTGACAATATCAAGAGATCTGCGCTGGTGGGCATTAATAAATGTCGATAAAGTATTATTTGGCAACAGTCAATTAAATAACACATGTTCTATAATTTAATAAATTAAAATAAACCAAATATATCAGTTATTTTTACTTAAGTAATCATTCTCTTACAAAGTGCATTTCTACTTCAAAATTACGAATGTGCTTTTTAGGAGCCTTATGTCATACTTAAATTGTTTGTATCCGCATATCATAATAAATTCATGACATTTTGGTGGGTAGTCATGTACTTCTATTGAAAATAAACTTGATCATTGCAGTCTATTGCTTATTGTTATTGATTGCAGGCATTATGTATATATCAATCACTACCTGGAGCAACAATGGCGTGACTTCAAAATGTTTTATCAGGCAATCCTAATGTCTAAATCACAGAAAAGAATTTACAAAGCCAGTGGTTGTTTGGACAAAATCATGACAGTTTAATTACCCTCGAAGCATACTTTTTTTCTCGTAACAATCGCAAGCAGTTTGGGGGACATTAAGCCCGTTAAGCTCTGCAAATCATGCGGCTTAACCATAAAAAGTCGACCTGAGATTTAAAATACAATGTACCTGCCAAAATATTTGTAGTTAAAGAAGCGTTAACAAAGAATCTAGAACTTAAATATTGTTTATCAAATTCTTTGAGTGAACATACGTTATGTACAACTTGTCACAATTTATTGTCAGAACACTGTCAAAAAAGACATTATAAAAAATGATCCTTAATACAATTACTTTTTAACTTATAGACCCTGAAGTTTGAATAACAAATTTTGATAGCTAAGTGAAAAACAATGAAATCTAACATGCATTAATCATCACACCAAGCATAATTCAGAGCATACACATCAGTTTACACAACAACTATTTTCAATTTTCAGACAGAAATAAACAACAGACACAAAGAGAAAACATCCAATTTATACCTCATAATAATGCAGCCAGCCGTCCTGCGCCCGAAAGAACCTGCGTTTCCAGGTCTTGAGCAGCGTGGCCTTCTTCTTGTTCATGGGCAGCTTCTCCATCAGGCCCTCCATGCCGATGAACTTGTGGGAGATGTCCTCAATGTTCTGGGGAAATATGGGAATAAACTTGTGGGAGATTTCCTCAATGTTCTATTGACAGATGGGAATGGGGTTAACCCTTTACCACTCAGATATGCATTTTGACACATTTGTAGTCCCTTAGAAAATCAAATTAAATTGTAGACTTCTCTGTAAAGATTCAAGTGTTAAAGGCTTCATTTCCAACCCTAAATTATTGATGAGCAGCAAACAGCATTAAACATGAACAGTCTGCATGTTACTGGCATGCTGTTCTGGTTTTATGCTGTTTGCATTTACCCATTTTAACATTTGCATCTGAGTGGGTAAGGGTTAAGTGTGACACTGTTGTATGGACTCAACATTTCTATATGAGCCGCTTACTGGGAAAACTGGGCTTAATGCTTGTGTGCACAGACTAATCAGGGATGACTCATTCAGCTTTAATGGTATTTTCCATTTAAAGGAAGTCTCTTCTTAGTGAAAATCCAGTTTAGGTTGAAAGTGTCCTTCCTGATTAGCCTGTGCAGACTGCACAGGCTTATCTGGGACAACACTTTTCGCACAGTATTAAGCCCTTTTTCCCAGAGCGAGGCTCATATATACACGATAGATACAGTAGTTGTATTGGGAAACACTCAATGATTTACAGAGAGGATATTTGTTCGATTTCTGTATCTCAGTTTATTTCTAGTGTGTTCATTAATGGACACATTTTCTTTGATCCTGTGAAAATAACACACGATGTTATACCAAAGTTAACAAAATTAACATTGTGTTTCTATTTTATAGTGTTTTTTTCTAAATTCATTTCACATTGAAAAAATAACTTGAACAATATCTAAATTTAATATCAAACAATAAAAAAGAGACACAAGAATTCAGAACAATATGAATCTCAACATGTTTAAATGCAGTCACAGATTCATATTCATACTTTTACATACATCTGGCATCATTTTTACTTCATACAGCTTTGCCAGCAACTTGCTCTGAAAAAAAGGGAAACGCATCAATTACAATACAAATTGACTCAGTATTTTCAGTATGGTTTACAATCATTTTCACAGTTACATTGTCAAAATGATTTTTTTATATCATATAAACTGCTTCCAGGTCAACAGGTGTACTAAAATAATTACAACAAGAGATGTGTTCGTCAGAAACACAGTGCCCCCTACTGCGCCGCTTTGAAATAAAATTTCTATTTATCATTTGGCAGGTATAGAAATTATCTCCCTTTAAAGCTTATTCTTATTACTTCCCTTCGATTTTGTTTTTTGACCTTTGACCTTGAAGGATGACCTTGACCTTTCACCACTCAAAATGTGCAGCTCCATGAGATACACATGCATGCCAAATATCAAGTTGCTATCTTCAATATTGCAAAAGTTATGACCAACGTTAAAGTTTTTGGACTGACACACAGACGGAAGGACGGACGGACTGACAGTTCAACTGCTATATGCCACCCTACCGGGGGCATAAAAATCTTACAGACATGCAACTGAGTACATTGTGTTAGACAAGTTGATTTTCATAACCTTTTCTATTTTGCGTTTTTATTAAGATTAAAACTAACTAGAGCTTTGTAAAAAAATATGACTTCTGGTAATACACACCACTTTCTGAGCTATGATCAATGGCTAATAATTCAGGATCGTGTATGTTCAAGGGCATATAACTTAGTAATCTGTGGGGATGAGTGTCTTGCAAAATACACTTCATCGTCTTGATATACTTGAAGTTTTAATTTCATAGCTTGAGGCATGTGGAAGTAGATCACTTGAAATATAACTTTATGCAGATAAACAAACGACGGACAGGCTGACTCCATTAAACCCCCTTCCTGCAAGGGTATAATAATTTGTGGTACACCATCTTGAAATGGACCACATGCATTTTTTTCTGGGAAAACTGGGCTTTATGCATGTGCGTAAAGTGTCGTCCCAGATAAGCCTGGGGATGAGTTTGGACTGCACAGGCTAATCTGGGACGCCACTTTACGCACATGCATTTAACCCCCTTTTCTCAGAGTGCGACTCATTTATTAAGTCAGTTATTAAGACTGTTATCTGCTTATAAACCGGAGCTTACTGGATCCCAGTCCATGAACTTGACCCTCGTGTCCTTGACCAGCTCCTCTCCATCTGCATTGACCTCTGGCTCCTTTCCAGTGACCTTGACCTCTGGCTCCTTTCGAGTGACCTTGACCTCTGGCTCCTTTCCAGTGACCTTGACCTCTGGCTCCTTTCTGGTGACCTTGGCCTCTGGCTCCTTTCCAGTGACCTTGACCTCTGGCTCCTTTCCGGTGACCTTGACCTCTGGCTCCTTTTTTGTGAACTCACTGTTGACCTTTGGTTCATTTCCAGTGACACTGATCTTGACATCTGGCTCCTTATTTTTGACCTTGACCGCCGACTTCACCTCATTACTGTTGCCATTGGTTAAATTGTTTGGCTCTAAAATGATAACAANAAAAAAAAAAAAAAAAAGGTATGTTGTTTTAGAATGTCTTAGTTAACAAAGGGGCAAAACTTTTGTAATTTTTAACATCGGATGAAAAAATATCGCCCATGCAAAACTTGAGATCAGGAGGAACAATTCCTGCAAATTTGAATGTTGTATATTGAAAGTTGTAAGAGAACGCCACTGGACAAGTTTTGGTCTATAGATAGACAGACAGACGTCCATGGTGATTCCAATATACACTCTTTTATTATGTATTTTGGGGGTTAGAAAAGCCATAATAATGTGTTGTTGTCATTTCATTCCATCCTATTCAGAACAGTATCTAGCCACGTTTTGGCCACATCTTTAAAAAGTATTTATGAATTTTAATTTATAAATTCTTCAGTAAAATATGACGGCTTTAAAAGTAAAAAGAAATGATGATGTAGGGTAACTGGCAAAATTCAATTGTAACAATAACATCAATAAGCAGACAAATTTAAATAATAAATACTATAGCCAAAATAATAACATTGGCAAGTGAAATTAACATAAATCTTGTTTCATAGTAATTGAAATAATAATTATACAATACTCAAACCTTAAATAGTAACTTACCGAACTTTGTAAATAATATTTCAGACAAACACAACTGCTTGATACAACAAAAAAGAGACTTGTTTCCAGTCTGATATTTAGTTTAGAACTCAAATGAGGTACAAGTTTAAGAAAGATACAGTTCCAGAGGGGGTTATCACGTGATAGTCAAGATGGCGCTTTCCATGCAGAGACAGATTTTTTTTTTGCCGTTTCATACCCTTTATTACTTATATAATTTTTTTTAATGCCGCTCACTTTCCAGCCATATACGCAAGAAAGTTAATAGCGTTTATATCGTATTAATATTGGCTCTATATCTCGACTTTACTCGCTGCGAAACTGCTTAGCCTAATAACAGCTCCACTAAGAAAATTTGCAGCGAGTTAAGTCAAGATATAAAGCGAATTTTAATACAAAATAAACGCTTGTCACTTTCTTACTGATATGGCTGGAAAGTAAACGTCATTTTAAAATTTAATAAAGTAATAGAGCATTAAACGGCAAAAAATACTCGCCATCTTAACTATTACATGATTACCCCCTCTGATCTAGAATAGGTTTTAACTGAGAGAGCTTGTACAAGAAGACTTGATTTTTACAAGGTGTGGTGGACTCACCTGTTTTGAAACCCGCTAGAAATAGGCTTGTAGATGAGTACAATATAAGAAGATGCAAAACACATGCATTCATGCTCTATGTACTCCTGAGAGTTTTTAACAATACGGTATTATCACTAACAGATAGAATAACATGAAAAGACGCTGGTGAAATAAATTTCAAAGGACATTTCTGTTTATTGTTTAGAATTTGGCGTTCAATGATAAATACTAGAAAATAGCAAATCAAATTGCTTTTTGAAAACCAAGACAGTTGCATGCAAAAATTATACTCTAAAACCATATAATTAACAAGCAGAAAACAATTTATTATAAAAAGTTTAAATCTGCAGCCCATACAAAACACATATGCAAAATAACATAGCATTAATATAAATGATTCAGGTTTGGGGAAAAACTGGGCTTAATGCATGTGCATAAATTGTTGTCCCAGATTAGCCTGTGCATTCCGTGCGGGCTAATCAGGACGACACTCTTCGCTTTTATGTTATTTTTTGTTTACAGGAAATCTCTTCTTAGCAAAAATCCAGTTTAAACGGAAAGTGTCGGACTGGCCTGTGAGGGCTGCACAGACGAATCTTGGACGGCACTTTAAGCACATGCATTAAGCCCAGTGTTCCCAGAACGAGGTTTAAATATAACAATCATAAGAGCTAGCAGGCCAAAGAACATGCAGGTTGCCATGCAACAGAAAGCCTGGGAAATAAGGACCCATATAATAATGAGACTGCTTCAACTATGTTAAATTCACAGAATTTCAACCAAACTTTGATGTTGACTTTAAAAAGCACCGAACTGACAATATCAAGAGATCTGCGCTGGTGGTCATTAATAAATGTCGATAAAGTATTATTTGGCAACAGTCAATTAAATAACACATGTTCTATAATTTAATAAATTAAAATAAACCGAATATATCAGTTATTTTTACTTAAGTAATCATTCTCTTACAAAGTGCATTTCTACTTCAAAATTACGAATGTGCTTTTTATGTGCCTTATGTCATACGTAAATTGTTTGTATCCGCATATCATAATAAATTCTGGACATTGTGTAGGCTAGTCATGTACTTCTATTGCAAATAAAACTTGATCATTGCAGTCTATTGCTTATTGTTATTGATTGCAGGCATTATGTATATATCAATCACTACCTGGAGCAACAATGGCGTGACTTCAAAATGTTTTATCAGGCAATCCTAATGTCTAAATCACAGAAAAGAATTTACAAAGCCAGTGGTTGTTTGGACAAAATCATGACAGTTTAATTACCCTCGAAGCATACTTTTTTTCTCGTAACAATCGCAAGCAGTTTGGGGGACATTAAGCCCGTTAAGCTCTGCAAATCATGCGGCTTAACCATAAAAAGTCGACCTGAGATTTAAAATACAATGTACCTGCCAAAATATTTGTAGTTAAAGAAGCGTTAACAAAGAATCTAGAACTTAAATATTGTTTATCAAATTCTTTGAGTGAACATACGTTATGTACAACTTGTCACAATTTATTGTCAGAACACTGTCAAAAAAGACATTATAAAAAATGATCCTTAATACAATTACTTTTTAACTTATAGACCCTGAAGTTTGAATAACAAATTTTGATAGCTAAGTGAAAAACAATGAAATCTAACATGCATTAATCATCACACCAAGCATAATTCAGAGCATACACATCAGTTTACACAACAACTATTTTCAATTTTCAGACAGAAATAAACAACAGACACAAAGAGAAAACATCCAATTTATACCTCATAATAATGCAGCCAGCCGTCCTGCGCCCGAAAGAACCTGCGTTTCCAGGTCTTGAGCAGCGTGGCCTTCTTCTTGTTCATGGGCAGCTTCTCCATCAGGCCCTCCATGCCGATGAACTTGTGGGAGATGTCCTCAATGTTCTGGGGAAATATGGGAATAAACTTGTGGGAGATTTCCTCAATGTTCTATTGACAGATGGGAATGGGGTTAACCCTTTACCACTCAGATATGCATTTTGACACATTTGTAGTCCCTTAGAAAATCAAATTAAATTGTAGACTTCTCTGTAAAGATTCAAGTGTTAAAGGCTTCATTTCCAACCCTAAATTATTGATGAGCAGCAAACAGCATTAAACATGAACAGTCTGCATGTTACTGGCATGCTGTTCTGGTTTTATGCTGTTTGCATTTACCCATTTTAACATTTGCATCTGAGTGGGTAAGGGTTAAGTGTGACACTGTTGTATGGACTCAACATTTCTATATGAGCCGCTTACTGGGAAAACTGGGCTTAATGCTTGTGTGCACAGACTAATCAGGGATGACTCATTCAGCTTTAATGGTATTTTCCATTTAAAGGAAGTCTCTTCTTAGTGAAAATCCAGTTTAGGTTGAAAGTGTCCTTCCTGATTAGCCTGTGCAGACTGCACAGGCTTATCTGGGACAACACTTTTCGCACAGTATTAAGCCCTTTTTCCCAGAGCGAGGCTCATATATACACGATAGATACAGTAGTTGTATTGGGAAACACTCAATGATTTACAGAGAGGATATTTGTTCGATTTCTGTATCTCAGTTTATTTCTAGTGTGTTCATTAATGGACACATTTTCTTTGATCCTGTGAAAATAACACACGATGTTATACCAAAGTTAACAAAATTAACATTGTGTTTCTATTTTATAGTGTTTTTTTCTAAATTCATTTCACATTGAAAAAATAACTTGAACAATATCTAAATTTAATATCAAACAATAAAAAAGAGACACAAGAATTCAGAACAATATGAATCTCAACATGTTTAAATGCAGTCACAGATTCATATTCATACTTTTACATACATCTGGCATCATTTTTACTTCATACAGCTTTGCCAGCAACTTGCTCTGAAAAAAAGGGAAACGCATCAATTACAATACAAATTGACTCAGTATTTTCAGTATGGTTTACAATCATTTTCACAGTTACATTGTCAAAATGATTTTTTTATATCATATAAACTGCTTCCAGGTCAACAGGTGTACTAAAATAATTACAACAAGAGATGTGTTCGTCAGAAACACAGTGCCCCCTACTGCGCCGCTTTGAAATAAAATTTCTATTTATCATTTGGCAGGTATAGAAATTATCTCCCTTTAAAGCTTATTCTTATTACTTCCCTTCGATTTTGTTTTTTGACCTTTGACCTTGAAGGATGACCTTGACCTTTCACCACTCAAAATGTGCAGCTCCATGAGATACACATGCATGCCAAATATCAAGTTGCTATCTTCAATATTGCAAAAGTTATGACCAACGTTAAAGTTTTCGGACAGANATTTATGCCTTGCGTCTACAGAAAAGGCCTTGGCAAACAGGGTAGACCCAGATGAGACGCCGCATGATGCGGCGTCTCATCAGGGTCTGCGCTGTTTGCTTAAAGGAATTTCTGTAAGAAATATTTTAAATAAAGAAATGAATATACTAGATATCCCTAATTTTGGAAATAAATTGAATTAATTTAGAAGAATGGGAGAGTCCACTTAGCATAAATAAGTTAACTTGTGTCATGAAAATCACCCATTCTAACCCTATATGATTCAAGAAGGGCAGTTGTCAGTAACTGGCTTATGTATATGCACTTAGTACAGGTTATCCCAGGAAGTGTTTGAGTAGCCATGATATGACTGAAATGCTGTTGAAAACAGCCAAAAAATCCAACAAAAGCATATAAGCCGCGCTCTGTGAAAAAGAGGTTTAATACATGTGCGTAAAGTGTTGTCCCAGATAAGCATGTGCAGTCCGCACTTTTTCCGCTTAAACAGGATTTTTTGCTAAGAAGAGACTTTCTCTTAACTAAAAATATAGCAGAAAGGTTCGTCCTTGATAAGCCTGTGTGGAGTGCATGCATTAAAACCCCTTTTCTCAGAGCGCGACTAATTTTTGTTGTCGCGAAATTCTTTTCCACTGAATTGTTATCTAAGCCTAGTTGTTGTGAATTTATTACTTTCATAAACAACCATGAAACAGGACAGGAACTTTTTTGTTGTTCATGATGTATGCTCTACAAACAATACGTTTTAATTCTTTCATAATTTTGAGGATTAATTTTTTTCTCTCTTTTCCCTTTTTTAAAGCTTATTTTCTTTAAAACTGGCATTTCACACAGGCTAATCAGGGACAAGACTTTCCACTTTTATGGCATTTTTTGTTTAAAGGAAGTCTCTTCTCACTGAAAATCCAGTTTAAGCGAAAAGTGTTTTCTCTGATTAGCCTGAGCAGACTGCACAGTTTTTTCAGAATTAGACTCAAATTATCATTTATAATAATTCAAAACGCCCAAACATGCAAGCATTTTAATTCCTTTTTAAAGCTTTCATTTCATAACTCTTAGTTCAACACAGCAAGCACATAACTGCTATTTCTGAAGGATTGGGATAAATAACATCATACTCGTGGACCATAAACAAAATCTCTCATGCATGTTTTACGATGAATATAAAATTTCACATTTTTATCTTGATGAAGGATATTACATAAACACAGAGGAGGTAATCATGTGATAGGCAAGATGGCAACATCCATGCCGAGACATGTATATTTCCCCTTTTTATACCCTTTATTACTTTTGTTTTATTTTAAAATGCCGCTCACTTTCAAGACATATCAGTAAGTAAGTGATTAGTGTTTATTTCTTATTGATAGTTGCTATATATCTCACTTTACTCCTACAAAGTTTCTAAGCGGGAGCTGTAATTTTGTGATCCAGCTATCACAATTTAAATGCAATGCCTCCATCCAAACTGAAGTTATTGAGGAGAAACTATGTTCTATTTTTAGTAACAGTCATGGATGCAGGACTTGTATTCCCATATTACGGTCAAAATATACTAAATAGTTCCCTTATATGCTTCAATGTAAAAGCGACAACCTTGACCGAAAATAAATACAACATTTTGCACATAGAGACCCCCATAACCATACCTTTTCTTAACGGGCATTCTTAGCTGAATCGATTTAAGCAATAAAAAAGATATGTCATGTTCAAAGCAAAAAAGAATTCGACTCAAATCAAAATCGACTGTTTTTGCACATTTTTTTTCTGCCGTTTTCTAGTGGATTGTAACCTTTTTTCAGTGCCAATTTTTACTTTAATCTCTAACTTTATCCTATTTCAGGGATTTAGTAGTGAACACCTATGCTTACCCTAGCAATATCTCCAGACTATAAAACCAGAACGACAGCCTAAAGTGTAAAACATGCCTTCAGAAATATGATGTTTTTTTAGAGAGTACAGCCCTTCATGACTCGATTATTAAGTATATTGTAACCGTATGTCCTGTTTTTGTAAACTCAGCAAAAATGATAAAAAAACTCAACCTGGAATACACAAAAAAATATGGTTCGCACAAAAGATTAGGATAGGTTTGGTTAAAGCAGATAACTTTTGTGTATGCCTCATTGTTTGTGTGGGTGTAATAAAACCCAGTCCTGTGATTCAATATCTTATCTATACAATAAATTGAAACATGTCAACCCACACATAATCATAAAACTATCAGTTTATACTTCATTATAATCTCATTTAAATCATATCCAGTCTGACACTTCTTTACTATCGGCTGTCTTGATCTCATGAGTGTACATCAGAGGTCCCATTCAGATGACTTATTGGAGCCATTTTTTTTTGGCCTTCCAAATATTGGTGTCTAAACCATAACAAGTTATGCAAGAATTAAACTTGAGCTTTGGGTGTTTAATCCTATAAGGTACTGCTTTATCCTTTTTTTACGTCTCATAAATATATAAATTTAATTAATACCCAAGGATCAGTAAAAGAAACTGTTTTCATATTTTCAAATACTGTCCCAAAAGGAATTTCACTTGATGCAGCAAGACTGAGTACCGTAATTACTCTATGATTTCGGACACTCTATGTTTTCGGACACCTCTTTTTTTAGCAAAAATAATTGTTTTTCGTGACTCCTAATTTTCGGACATACAGGTTTTCGTCCATAATAAATGACTCAAAGTTTTCGGACAGTATATTTTACAGCACTATTTTACCAAATTTCGGCCCAGTGTTTGTGTTATCTGATGACACTTCGATCATTCGATTTTACAACCGGATTAACGTAATAAAACCTGGCAGATGCATGCCCGAGGGTAATGGACCATTACATTTGCGTTATTGGGTAAAGAACCTTGTAAACCGGTATTAAAAAATAGTTTCGCCCGAAAGCCCCTTCTCAGTAAGATAACTGTGACAAATATTAACGCTCCAAAGTGTGATGCACCCTATTGCAAGTTTTACGAACAATGGAAGGTGTTAGACAACGACTTTCGGAAATGAACAAACAAAGAATTCATAGTTTGCATTTTTGTTTTGCGTTTATTTCAGGTTCATTATAGAGAGTATCGGTAAATCACATGCTCACCATTGAACTCGTTGGTCCAAGTTAAACCTTGTAGAAACTTTCTGTAAAATAAATTAAGCATTTGAAATTATTTCAAATGCAGTGCAAACATTATAAATGTAATTTATACTATACGGCGTGGTTTTTAAAAGCACATGCTATTACCTATTACCGGTAGTTGTTGATACAATCAACGCTATTTTCGGACAATTCAATTTTTCGACTCTAAATTTTCGGACACCTGTATTATGTGAACATTTTTCGTATCTAAGTTTTCGGACACGAAAAAAAAAAATTTAAGTGTCCGAAAACATAGAGTAATTACGGTAGTTCATTGTTCGGAAATTTATTTGAACGTGACTTATTATACAATGTTTTCAGATCCTGACGATTTTTGAATTTAAAGGTATTGATTTCCTTGTTGTTCAATATGTTCTTACTTTACTAAACTACAATTGCCACAATTTGGTTGAAAATGTTCTTAGCCATTCAGAGAGCCGGGCAAAAGAATTTGACAGAAATATCTTGTAAAGCATTCATAATCTCTTAAACGTTTTTATCAGAGATTGACCAGGACATTTAATTCAATCGACCAATAATTTCTACTGATTATAAAACCATGGCTGGTTGTTAACCCTTTGAGTGCTGGAACCGAATTTTGAAAGCCTTTGCAAACAGTTTGGATCCAGATGAGAGGCCACAGAACGTGGCGTCTCATCAGGATCCAAACTGTTTGCTATTCTGATAGTATTCTTTGATTTTTTTTTAAAGAAAATGCTTATTTTAGAAATTCAGCAAACGACATTTTATCAGACGACAAATTTCCCAGCATGCAAAGGGCCAATACATGTATTGCTCACTGAATACTGAGTACAGAACTACAAGACATCTCCACCACATTCATGTTCCTGGCTTTCCTTATTAAATCTTGTTTAATTGGTCCATAGAACATGCCTTTTAGTTGCTGGCATTTAACTCTCGTCTTTTGCTTTATGCAACCTGTGCTACATTTACCCATCCATCCTTATTAATACATGATTTCCCACCTTCAAGGTAGCATAATGATTGACATACCTTAGTTTCAACATTTTGCATTACCAGTATTCAATGTTTTTTTAAAATTATTTCTTTACTTCACTTCAAAATCATAACCATAATTACATCATCATCATCCTCATCCTCAGCATCATAATGACCATTATCATCATCATCACCATCATCATAATCATCAACACATTTATCAAAAGATTACAAACAATAAAGTCAAAAGCATACTTTTAATATTGTATAATTTATGTTCAAACATTTTACACAAAACATCTAACCAAAGCTTATAATCTAAGCCCATAACAGATCTATAATTTAATAACTACCATAAACAAGACGTATTGATAACATTAAGTCACAAGGTAACAAGCAAACATTCAATAATGTACAAGCATTAATAATGTTTCTACAGTGAATCATGACATCTTATTTGCAAACTTAAATCATAATTTATAGACAACGTTATAAAACATCAGCCGAAACCATTAAGAATACATAATTAATGTGATGGAAAGTAAAATAGGCACATACATGTACAAAAATAAATTAAGGTTTAAATTACAACATGAAAACACATAAAATTAAATGACTGCAAGAAACAAAACACAACACACTAAAAATAAATGTTCATTTTACAATAAGTACTTTCTTCAAGATGTTAATGTCTGAACACGAATCACAGAGAGAGTTATAATCCAAGATGACAGTTTACATTACATGAATTTAGTATTAAACATATTAAATAATCAGAGAGATTAAACATAACAATACAATTTATTCAAATTCAAATCAACCACAAAAATAAAAATTTCATACAATATTTCATTTCTTAAAAAATTTCCCCCTCAGTCCTTTTTTCGGCTTCTTTGGTTTAGTGCCATTGGTGGTGGAAGAATTTGCATCTTGGCCATTGGGCTTGGAAGATGTCCCACCCACCTTCCCTGACGGAACAGGCTTGTTCAAGTCAGCATTTATGTCCTGTTTCTTCTTAACTTCAATGTCAAGCAATTGGGAAGCTTTTTTGGCAAACTCAAGGTGTGCTTTGTTTACAGCTTCTTCATTGTGTTCATTCGCAGGAATGATAAGTTTATGTCCCATCAAATGATCATTAAACACAGCATCAAGGTCAGTTTCCCCATCTGCTTTGTTTTCAGAGACACCCAGATTCAACACAGGAATTGGCTTGTCTTCAGAATTGGATGTTGTCTTAGACTTTGATTCTGCAAACACCGAGTCGTTGTTCAAGCTTCCCTTGGACTCACTTGACTTATTCAAGCTTCCATTTGACCCTGAATCTGACCAGGACAGTTTTCCCAAGCTGGACTTCTCACCTTCACATGCATTCGACCTCTGAAGAGATGGCGACCTTGACTGATGTTCAACATCACTCGTGGAGCTTGACCGCTTCAATGAAGAGTCTCGTGACCTCATTTCTTTCTCCCACACTGATTCCCCTTGGTCACGACCTTTGAAACTTTGACTTCGTTGAACATCATTCTTGATAAATGGATTATCCACTATCGTGGTAAATTGTCCTTTCGATTCAACACTTTCTCCAGAGTTCCCGTTCCCAATGTCAATATGTCTTGGACTTAAAGGTTGTGGTTTGGGTGATAACAAAGGAGGCCTTGACCTTAGCGGTGACCTTGGAGAACGACCTCCAGATGACTCCTGTTTCTCAACTTCTGGTTCCGAATATTTACTGTCTGTCTTGATCATTTTATTTGTGTCAGTGTTTTGGACAACTTCAATCTCAGGTTCTCTGTTTGTGACATCTTTCAAAATATCTACTTGATCTACACTTTTGCACTTTGTCATAGCTGATTTCTTGTGATCAACTTTTATGGTAGAAGCCTTTCTATCAGCACTGTTACCTCTAAATAAAGAAAACATTGGTTTTGGTTTTTCTCTACTCTTTTGAGAAATTGGTTTTTTCAGGCTTGTTGATGACTTTGTACTTTTCTCAGAATCGTTTGCAAACAACATCATTTCTGGAGTGAGTGTTTTTCTGCTGACATCAGCTTCACCAGTCGAGTTTGTTTTAAGTCGACTGCTGGTTGTTCCTTTCATGTAACTTGATGCCTTAGAAGCAGTTGTTTTTCCTCTTGTGGTACTTTTGTCTGACTTGACACTGACTTCACCAAAGGACTTAAGGGAATCCTTTGAACTTGTTTTGGGTTCAACATCTTTGCCAGTTTCAGAACTATGATCATTCTTCTTCCTTTTTAGGTTTTCTTCAGTCAATAGTTTGCAGACTTCATCAGAGCTTGATTTACCGCAGTGCATACAAATATAACCATTCACAATGTCAATCATAAGATCAGTCTGTACACTGATTTCCTTCGTGACTTTCTTTTCAGTGAGACTTCTGCTTTCAAACAGTGGCTTCGTTGGTGATGTGACAGGAGTAGTTGGCTCCGAGCACTGATCCCTTATGTACTGCTTCAGTTCTCGAACATCTTTTTTCAAATCCCTAGCAGCTGGTTTTGGGGATGAATCTTTTCCACGAGCCAGTTTTTTCTGACTTGCACTTGTGCTACTCATGTAGCTTGGAACTGACTTTTCAATATCAGCTTCACCTGCGGACCTTTTTCTGCTCTTTTCTTGGGTCATTGATTCTAATTTTGCCAGTTTGTCATCCAAGCTCAGGTGATGCTCTGTTTTACTTGAACCATTTATTACAGGTGTGGAAACTGCTTTGAAACCTCTAAATGACTTATTTTCATGGCCATTATTTGAATTTGGACTTGTCTCGCTTTCACTCTCTGAGCTCTTCTTTCCATTTGTCTTTCCATTTGATGACTTCTTCGTTTTTTCAACTGGTGTTTTTGTCCTCGGTGGAGTTTTAGCCCTGTTTTTCTTCACACTTATAGGCGTTGTTGGGGCAGGCCTTTTCTGGTATTTCTTCTCTTCAGCAAAGCTTTTTTCTAGCTCAGCTTTAACTTGCCTTCCATCAAGTTCCCTACTAATGTTTGGGTCATCACTCACCTCTTCGCCAGTAAAGAACTCCTGCATTTTGTCCAGTTTTGTAGGACTTCCATCAATCACGACCCATTCAGATGACCCAGATTTATACAAGCTGTCTCTCACTTTCAACGTTTTACCCTCATCTTCACCTGTGTCATCATATTGTAGTTCCTGTATCTCGTACCTGATTGATTCATTTGGATCCACATTTTGAGAACTATTCTCGATATTCACTTCTGGAACATCTGATTCTTCCATATTAGAGCTTTCATCTGAAATTCTTGACAACTTATTTGACCTATTTACTCCTAAAGGCAAATACTCAACTGTTGTCCTTGGAGTTGTGCTGGGACTTTTGTTTCCAAATGAAGAACTTATACTTTGTGCAACAGCTAGGATGTCTTCAGTTGGCTGAACTAATTCTGGCATGTCATAGTATTGATTTTCGTTAAGTCTTTCACTTTCAGACCTATATGGTGGAACAGATGGTAGGGCACTTATACCATACTCGTTTTTCCTGCTTCCACGGAAATTAAAGCCTGTGTTATTATTATTATTTTGAAATCCTTGGTTTTTTAATCTCTCAATAAAATGTCTTGGCTCTTCATCATCATCATCAACGTCATCGTGTTCCACAATTTCATGTCCATTTTCCCCACTGTGTTCAGAATAATCATTACCATGACCAGTCTCATTGACATCACCAGTTTCCTCTTCAAAATGTTCATTTTGGAAACTTTTAAATCCTTTGTCAGATGAATTTCCATTTGTACCATAGTTATTGCTCTCATTGTCTCTATTGAGATATGTCTTTCTTTCATATCCACCACCAGTTTTTTCACTCAGAAACGATCTTTTCACGTCTGCAAACAGGGACTCCTCTTTCTCTTCAGGTTTTGAAACACTTCGGGTGTAAGACTGCGAACTGATCGTAGGTCTCTCAGAATAACTCGAAGTATAATCTGTCCCAGTCCTCATTGTACGCCTGGGTCCCAAAATTGAAGACTTGATATCACTGAAAAAATTGAAGGAATCAACATCCGAACTTGTAGTTGTTGCATCACTAGACAGAAGACCACCCATCTTTGGCCTAGCGCCACTTAAGTTTTCATTGTCCTCTTTCATGGAAAGCTGGCGCCGAATTCTTATCCGTGACCCTAATCCTGTACCGGTATCACTTTCAGCTTCTACTGGTTGTATTCTGGCCGTTCTCGTTATAACGCCAGTTGTGCCTCGATTTTTCAACAGTTCCTGTCTTTTTGCCTCTCGTTCTTTCCTCATTTTTTCCAGTTCCTGTAGACGCTGGAGTCTTTCGTTGATCTCGCTGCCTTCTGGCGCCCACATGCCGCTCAGAAGATGTTCATAACTTGTTGTACTCATTGTTGTTCAATGTTTACCTTTCAAATATTTAAAGTTATACACACAAATCTTCCCAATTCTTCTGCTGTGAAGTTTCGTTTTTAACTCTCAAAACAATCATCCATTAAGGTTAACATATTCAAAAGATACAGGCACTAATCTTCATAATTCTTCTTCTGCTGTGAACTTTCATTTTTACCACACACAAAAATTGTCCTGTAAGGTTAACATAGCATTCCAATTGTTTCATGTCAGTGACAGTGTATGGGTTTAACTGTCATAATCATGTAGTAGTGCGACTCTATGGCTCAGTAAACACTAATGGTAAAGTTGAATCACACCTCGCATGCCGGTACACTGCCCACGTGAAAATCAATAATGCACATGAACGTTTGAACATAAACCTGGCAGAATATCCTTGTTACTGGCAGTATTATCTAATAGTAAAGGTATTATCCACTAATCAATACTAATCCTGCTTTTCCTTCCTGTAAATCCTATACTTGGTGCAGGCAAATCACAAACAAGGAAGCATAAGCTGATCACATGTGTTGTCTAACGTCTTACTGAAACGTTCCCCCTCAGGTATTTCAATAAATGTACCGTGTGCCACAATGTGTCAAAATAAACTGGCCGCACTGTTTACTATGTAAATCTACAGGAAAATAGATCCACTGTCAAACAAAACAACTTTCCCTTTATCAGCAAATAGCTTTTCTATTCCCTTCATTCATACTGGATTGAAGATATTATGTTATTATATTCAGTCAACTGTAACACATTACATACTGTCACACACTGCTTGTTTCAAGCTCATTTTAAATTCTCTCCCCACTAAGATTTTCACCACGAATAAAATATTTAAACCTATCAGTCATTTAACGGAAATCACTGTCGCAAACTTCAAACATGTAAACCGCAAGACCGGTGAACTATTTGCAAGCAGGTAAAGTTCATGCACAAACAAATGTAAACTAAATCGATGTCTTTCTTAAGTGGTCACGCTCTTATAACAGAATTTACAATGACCCAAGTTTAATCAATTGAAAAGACTTCCATCTCTTCTCCAAATGTACATCCAAATGTGGTATATCATAACATCTCAACGTTAACACAATCCCGTACACTTATCAAGTAAATACTCCATTAAATCAGGCAACAGTACAACATTAACGATTCAAGTCATTAAAAAACATTAGTGTTAGATTGATTTCTCAACTGTCTCAACTGTTTCATTCAAATGGCCCGCATTCTATCCAGCTACGATACCGTTCACAACGTATGCAACCCAGCCAGTGTCTCACTTAAGTGCAGGTATTAAAGAGCCTCCCATTGTTACGATAGGCAATTAGTAAAACCTGTCCGAAATAAGGCAGAGCCCGCCAAATGTTAGGGCAATCAGTCAGCCAGTACAGTCACTGCACCACAAAGATGGTAGACTTAACACATGGTCAATTTATTACATTTCCTTTCCCCACAGCCATGTCCAAATTGTGATAATGAAAACTTCACTTAATAATTGTTAAAAATGATTCAGTTTTTTCTTTGGTTCAAACAAGCCCACCCAATTTGCAGAAATCATAGTTGAGTTTTAAAATATTTCATTAAAACCTTTTCTATCCATGTTAACATTATTTGTTAATTCACAGTTTATTTAAAGGGCACATAATTATAAGATGCACATCTTTTGTATACAACAAAAGATTGATTTAAAGTGACATTATTATTTGCAGCATAATTGCCCCATTATATATTGAATGATGTACAAGTTGTTTGTTAAATCTTTTATGACACATAAATCGCTTTTTTTCTTGTTGGAAATTGTTATTGCTGCAGGAGACTTCCATATATTCAAAATCATGTCTGAACATGCACATCCATAAACTGCACTAGGATTTAATAAATCCCACATGATTTGTTAGCCATTACTTTAGCACTTAAATGTTGTAACACAAACACGTCTCAGCAGTTTAAAATCTAACAAATTTGCAACAATAGTGTGATTGTAAAATGTCGCTCATAAAAGTTTCAATTCAATTTTTTTATTACAAACAAACAAAAGGCAATGAAACAAACATGGTGGCATAAAAGCAGTTAAATTGGGTCTATTTAGTAAATTGCAACATAAAAATGACCGAACAATTGAGTGTATAGAGATCTGAGTCACTCTTGCGTGTAATTATAACAAAACAATTTATGTTTACCTCGTAAATTGATAGGTACTGTGTGTATGATATATTTTGAGGCCATGGGTGTCGGGTTACATTTCCTTGACATGATTTTTATGAAGGTCGTGTACTCGTTCACATGTTCAAATAATCCACCAACAACCAGCACAAAACTTAATTTGACCAAATTTTACCATTCAGATGGTCTTTTGAAAAATCAACTATTGTATAATGTCAGAGCATGGAATTATCCTCTTCCTATTTTGCCTATAATATGGATTTAACATACTGTATTTTAACCCTTTAAGAGCTGGAACCGAATTTTAAAGGCCTTTGCAAACAGTTTGGATCCAGATGAGACGCCACAGAACGTGGCGTCTCATCAGGATCCAAACTGTTTGCTATTCTGATAGTATTCTTTGAAAAAATTCGAAGAAAATGCTAATTTTAGAAATTCAGCAGACGATATTTTAGCAGATGACAAATTTCCCAGCATGCAAAGGGTTAACGATTGCAATACAAAATAAATACAACTGCAAAAAGGGCCCAGTGACTTAATAAACTAAAAGTCAGGCTAGGCTGAAGGGCGCAGCACCCTGCTGCCCCATGGTCCCAACCTGACATCTCTGACCCTAACCATGCCCTTTTGTGATCTGATCACATAAGTATACAACAAATTGCATTTAGAGTTTTCATAAATTAACTAAATTTTAATATGACTGCGCACTAAAATGACAAAAAAAGTACATGACGTTTTAGAAAATAAGTTATATAGATTTGGTGCAAACTGGTATATACCTTTATTGTAACGAATGTATATTCATAATGTATCTTTTCAGAAATAACAAATAAATGCAATTTCTACCCTACCCTTATAACTATATCTATCCCCATATCCAGAGGTTAATCAGATAGTTATATATTTTGGCTAGATTTTATCATTAACACAATCTTAGGCCCTAGACAACTTTATCCAAGATCAATGATATACATGTACTTAATGACTTTGAGGTACAGCAAGAACTATATTCAAATATTTACATTTAACAATACCGAACTTTATTGTTATCAATAATAAAGAGTTCAACCAAATATTTCTCAAATAAGTTTTAGTAAATTTTGACTGTAAATATGGCAAGGTTAGGTATATGGTAACAAATAATCAAAACTAGGTTTTCTGACTTATTTGGAAAACAGAATACATGGAATTGAATTGATTCATAGTAATTAATGTGTGGACTTGCCTTACGTAAACTAGGTGTTCTGACTAATTTTGAAAACAGTTCAAAGTTAAATGTAATGTTTCAAAGTAATTAATGAGCGAACTTGCCTTATACATACATTAAATGTCAATGTGACACTGCAGGGTTAACTTTATTGATAAGAAATTGAATTGAACAGTATTTGCTAATGACAATGTATACACTCTAACCATAAAATTAACAATAAAGGTATGATACATGTAATTGATACAGCCAACAGTCATTAGTCATGTCAGGGCCAGACAGCCAAGGCGAAATAAAGCTTTCCACAGTGGGACAACATCACTTATAAATGAACCAAGTATGACCAGCAAATAGCTGATATAATGCATCATTAACTACAAAACAATTTATGTAAATGCTCTGACAGCATGCTAACAACTTGCACTATGAATACTGACATACTCTGGCCATGCCCCTATTCATGTCTGGCTAGCAGTGATCCTACCAAAAAACTGGTTGTCAAGTATATGAGCCACACCTTGGAAAAACCGGGCTTAATGCATGTATGTAAAGTGTGGTCCCCGATTAGCTTGTGCAGTCCGTACGGGATAATCAGGGACAACACTTTCCGCTGTTATGGAATTTATGTTTAAAGGAAGTCTCTTTGAAACAAAAATCCAGTTTAGGCGGAAAGTGTTGTCCCTGATTAGCCTGTGCAGACTGCACAGGCTAATCTGGGATAAAACTTCAGGGCCAAAACACCCTTTTTGGGGAAGGGGCCTCAGCCTTCTTTCAGGGAAAAAAAGCGCAATTTTGTCTTATTTGGGGAAAATAACAAATTTGTATTTCATTTGGATAATGGAGTAGATACATGAAATAAATTATATTGGGTGGCCACAAAGTTAGGAAGGTTCAGATACAAACTTGCACTGATTGTGGATTTAGATTGCTTGGTACTTATAGTGTTTTTTTACCAAGGGGACCCGTCCCAATTTTCGAAAAAAAAAAATAAAAAAAAAAATTTTTTTTTTTTTTACCCCTTAATTTGGAATTTTTTAGTCCCATTTGGGAAAAAAAATTATAATTTCGGTTGGGGAAGCAGCCGATATTTGGCTACTTCAAAGAAGGTTTTTTTGGCCCTGAACTTTAAGCACATGCATTAAGCCCCATTTTCCAAGAGCGAGGCTCATATATTTGTGGCCTCTGTTTACTTATGTTAGAATGTCTTGTGGATAAGAACTTAAGAATTCCTTTATAAGAGATGCACTGCATGAGACTGCATTCTTAACACTATTTTTTGAATAAAGATGGTAATAATAATAATAAAAAAATATCTTATTTGCTGCACTTGCTTCGCCCCTTCTTAACCAATAAGATTTTACTTAATATGTTCTAATTTTAAGTAGGTTAGAGCGCAATAATTATTTTAATGAAATTTTAATTAAAATATCATCAATAGGAATGGTTAAAATATTGTTTAAATTATTTGTGACACTACATAAACAAAACAGCAAAAAGTTTGAATTCAACACCTACAATAAAATTCAAAGATTTAAATATGCGCCCACTTAAATTGTCAATCTTTTTTTCTTATATCATGTCATTCCTATATCACCAAATGTTTGTGTCGGTGGGTTGTTATTAATGTTTTTTTGTTAGATAAGTAGCTGGGGGCGATACTTGTGGTGTGTAGATATTTTGTTTTTCGAGAAGGATGGGCATTCCATTAAGGTGTGAAAAAAACATTTAATGAGATTTATAGATGGCGCAGACAGAACATTTGCTTATGTGATTCTTGATCAACCAGGCTTGAAGTCAGTGTCCCATAAATTCTTGCCACGCTATTCATCTTTTATGATACGCATTTATAATGCAACGACCTGTGTCGATTCACTTGCCGTCAATATATATTCATGTACTCTTTTACCTTACCTGGTTAACAGTTTAGATATTTTTATCAAGATCTTTAAACAGGCATTAATGTTTTATAAAACCAAACTACAACAACACTATGATATATTATCTAACCCTTTTTGCTGGGAAATTTGTCGTCTGCTAAAATGTCGTCTGCTGAATTTATCAAATTAGCATTTTCTTCGATTTTTTTTTCAAAAAATACTATCAAAATAGCAAACAGTTTGGATCCTGATGAGACGCCACGTTCTGTGGCGTCTCATCTGGATCCAAACTGTTTGCAAAGGCCTTTAAAATTCGGTTCCAGCACTGAAAGAGTTAACAGCGCTCCAGCTAACTAAAGCCTAAATGGAAGGGCACCCCGCTCTGCCCTATCAAAGCTGCGCCCTGCCCCTCCCAGGCCCCACCCTGCCCTTTTATTTTATTTTTTTAGACATTTTATAATTAGTAAATTTCTTATTTCACTGTTTATTAATTAATACCGAATTGTAGACATTTTATTTGCATGGTTTAATAATAATGGAAATAATATTGTAACAATTATTAATAATATAGACATTAATATGAAACAGGGATCATTCCGGATACGACCGCGCGCTCGAAAGTGCCCTTTTTACAAAATACCGCGCGCTCAAAAGTTCCCTTCTCACAAAAGCCACCCTGCCCTTTTCAAATCCTAGCTGGAGTATTGATTTAATGGAGTTATATGACTAACCTTAAAGAAAAAAATTATTATGTCGACATTACGTCCTGTTTATTGTTAGATCCATTGCGTCCATGATGAAAATTGCATTTCGATCATAGGCATGTGAATGTTATATTCTTTTTCTAATATTAATGTATTATATTTGAATGGTTATATACTTATTTTTTTTACAGTTTATTACTCAAATCCATTCATACAAAATAAAATCAATATTGTTTGAAATATTAATTTAAAATAAATTCTGCTGTTATAATTTACATATATATGTGTCTCTGCGGCTTTAAAGACATGAGGGTTGCTCTGGGAAAATGGGGCTTCATGCATGTTTGTAAAGTGTTGTCCCAGATTAGCCTGTGCATTCCGCACAGGCTAATCTGGCTCGACACTTTCTGCCTAAACTGGACTTTCTCAGAGAGGAGAATTCCTTTAAATGATAAATACCATTTAAGCGAAAACTGTCTTTCCTGATGAGCCTGTGCAAACTGCACAGGCTAATCTGGGATGACTCTTTATGCACAGCATTAAGCCCCATTTTCCAATAGAGGCTTAATTTGTTAATACTATTTAACATCCACCTGTACACCTGATCGTGTACTGCATAAAACAATATCAGCCTTGAAAACATTACAACCAATAAAGGCATGCAGCCTTAAATAGGTACTTTATAAGTATTTTGCAAGCATTAAACCCACAACTTTTAGATCACAATGACTAAGTCACATGACGGTCAATCCTTGAAGGATCTCACCTCTTGAGACGCAGAAAAAGGATTAACCACGACGAGCACGCCACTATTCATATATAATATGATTTAACCTTTGAAACCTTTCAAACATTAATCGTCCATAAAAAAAATCTGAAAATTTCTATTCAGACAGAAATTTGGGCTTATAAACTTGGTGCTTAAAGATCTATTTATAAAAAAAGATTACAAAACATGTACATATGTGTATGATTTATTCAATAAGCAATTTCATACCACATGAGGTTTACACGATTCATTACAGATTTCATTACAAAAACGGCCATCCGAAATAAAAAAAAACTTCTAACATTTACTTTCTGTAAACACTTAGTAATAAATCAACATTATTATACTCTTGTCTTAGGTGACTCATGCCTTTCTCAGCTTTGCCCGCCAAATATTTGCACACCTAAGCAAATTTCACAAAATCATGGTACCCATTTCGCTATCTTCAACCAAATTCATAATGCAGTCATGTGTTCAGAAATGGGAAAACTTGAATTTGACAACCAAAGATTGTGTTTCTTGAAAGTCTTTAGATTGATATATAATGAACAAATAACATGTTAAAGTTAAAAAGAAATATAATATACTTTATAATCTCAAGAAATTCTTAAATATTGAAAACGTTTCAGTCAAATGGATTTCTAAATAACTATTGAAAACATTTATGTCAAATTTATTGTACAGTTCTGGCTCACCAAATGTTTATTTATAATAACTTTCTTCAACAAATTGATTCTAAATATTTTGCAATATTATTGCATTTCATGATTATTATATTACAAAATTACTCTTTTGAAGTACATGTATACCTTTGTTGACGTAGGAGAGGTACAGACAACATGATGGTAGTTGAACCAAACGTTTTGAGACAGTATTGGTGTTATAAAAAAAGTTATATTCTTTTTAAATATGTTATACTCATGGATGGAATAAACATTAATTAACATGTTTGTCACCAAAACAGTCTGAGACCAATAGGGTTTGAAAAAGACCGATTGAAATTACTGGCATGCGATTCCACCATATACCGTAAATTCTCATGTCATAAAACATTCACAAGATCCCCAAATTGTTTACACAATGCACATGTTTTATGGCCCCAGGATAGATGTGCATGAAGGTGAATCGGTTATTTATGGATAACTCTAGTCCTGTAACTATCAATCAATATTTGGAGTGGTTTTGCATTTGTTGTTTGTCTGCTCATAAGTGTTATTCTACCCACACTGTGTTCTTCTACCCACTCCTCGGTCACTGCCATGCACTTCAACACCATAAATTTATGGCCAATTACTTAACAGACTTATAATAGCAATCGTTCTTTATTCAAGTGCAAATCATGCATTTGTTCCATGGTGGTTTCATTGACATTTGTGATGTCACACAGTGAATTTTTAGTGAAAATTGCCATTTTGTTTTACATTATATTTTAACTTACATTATTGCATAAACTCTATCTATAATGCCCTCTGGCGGGGTGCAGAATCTTGGCAAAAGGAGGGATTGAACGGGAGAAATCGTGTATTAACAAGGCGATTCACGTGCCGTTCAAGCCCTGTTATGTGTTTTTCATATCCATAAACTGGTCCACGCGCAGTTACTTCCCTTTGGAAATGACTTATTCTGATGATATATTTATCCGTCACGACCAATAAATTCCAAAATAATTCCTCATTTCTTACTTTGAGTGGCTGCATTTCAAATTTGCATTAATCCACTTTTTTAACCAATTTTAAATCTAAAACTTCCTATCTGAAGGTAAAGCCTCATCATTTCTGATTATGACCGAGTGAGGCATATGTAATACACAACCTAAACTCGGCAAAACAGGTTTTTCGAGCGCCCGCAGATGATCATGCCCTCGAAAACGTGTATTATTCCTATATTGTAGTATGTCTCTTAAATCAGACATATTATCAAAAGTTTATTGCAGTTTATTGTTAAGTTGATCAAATTCACTTTTTGAATTGAAGATTCTACTGATATGATTGAAATCTGTACATGTGTTGATACGAATCTTGACTATTTATCCTTGCATTATAAAAATACCCCAAAAGATCTGCATTCATTGACAATAGCTTCATCTGATTTTATTTCTATTGATAGTATCATTTAGTTAACACATTATGCTAAGGGTATAACTTTCATTTAGAGCAATTCATAAACTGACATTCTCAATAAACTTGTATCATACTTATAATAGCATAGGAACAACCCAATCTGTTCATAAATAACACTTGAGAAATCTAGTTAAGTACCAAATGACGGACACATAAGTTTATTTAAATGCAGTAAAGGCATCATAATTTATTAATATAACATAACATAAAATAAGGCAAACTGGGCTTTCAAAAAGCAGCAAATATTATGACTTAACAATATTATTATTATCACATTTCATAATGCACCATCAATTTCAGCAGTTTCTCTTTAAATAATGAAAAATTTTGGGTTATTAAATAACACTTATTAAAAGTACATGCAAATCGCTTTCAGGAAAATTGAAAATTTCTTTCGCTGCAAAGATTTAAAAAAAATACCTTTCCATCAATATAAGTCATAAAATCACAACAGCTGTTATTTATTTAAGCGTGAGAATTACACAGTTTAAATATGGTGATAATCACACAGTTACAGTTTTACAAAGTTTACAACAATATTCTCACAGCAGATTTTAAATTGCACTTATTAAGCTGCAGGAATGTCAACGACGGTCACTCTGACCTCCAGGCGACCAGTTTACAAGAAGCGAACTAGGAATAGTTTGCACGAATTCCTCAAACACCATCGTCACGGAGTCACTTCCTGCCGGAGATGGAGCTTCGGATCCGCTCTGACTTGCACTCTGGCTTCTGACCAATGGCGATGTTGCGGACTTCGGTGTTCCGCAGCTTCCACGTCTGACCGCGGGAGTTGGGCTAGCTGCAGGACTGTCCGGAATCTCTATCGAAAGTTGTGAGTTCACATTGGTACCACTTTTTGTTGGAGGCAAATTTGGCGTATCGGGCTTGTTTTTGTCCACATTTGAAACAGTGTTTATTGTAGAGGCTTGAGTTCCAGAAGCTTGACTGAAATTGAAGACCATAGAATCTCTGGGACTGCCTTGTCTCTGCGAAAACTCCATTGATGGCAAAGGTAGCAAAGAATCAGTGCCACCCGCTGACCTTGGGGAAGTCTCACTACCACTACCACTGGATGATATCCTCTGCAAACGGGGAGTGAAGCCACGCAATCGTGCTCGTTGTTCACTGATAACTGCTGAGGAGCTAGTTGATTGAGTCTGAGTATTAAGAGACCCATTTGGGAACACGCTGTTAGTCTTAGTTTCATTTCCGCTGGTGATTGACCGTCTGTCAGAAAACGAAACAACTTGTGATTCCGATTCTGCCAGACTAGACGATGTCTGGCTTTCTTGAATGTGCTCAATTTCTGACATCGTTACAGACAATTGTGAGGTGTTGTTAGAATCAGAGTACGATGCCACAATACTTTGATCTGCAGCCTGGGTCAATGACTGTTCTACGCGCTGACCTTCACCAGACGCTGACCCTTGAGTCCTCTGACGCATCTGGCGTGTGAAGGACCCATACGACCTTCGTGAAGGTAATGTCTCCAACTGTGGAGTAACGGGGAGAGTTCGCCTCGGGATGATTGCCGTCTGCTCTGGTCTTGGTACCTCCTCAGTGACTTGCAATCCAGAAATTGTGGTATCTGTTTGCAGCGAAGAAATTGTGGGAGTCAGTCGAGAAATTGTGGGAGTCAGTCGAGGAATTGTGGGAGTTTCTGCTAGCCTAGGGAAGTATGACACCTCTGGGGAGTCCTGGGTTTCAGGAAGGGGCTGAGGACTTTCAGGAGGACTCGGGTTCTCCTCTAGTGCCCTCTGTATCATGAGCATCTCTTCATAGTCTAGGTGACTTGTGTCAAGAGCCTGACCAGCAGCACCCTGCATCAGTTGTAACCTTTCCATGACAAGATTTACTCCAGAATTGTTTTCAATGGGCTCAGGTTCAGGTTCTAAAAATCGTACACGTCCACGGGACCTTTGATGATCATCAAGAGACACATTATTCGCTGTCGAACTCGACTGGGAAAAGGACGAATTCTCAGAATTCACATAAGAAATTGTCTCGCTTTCTAAGCCATCATCACTTCTTAAGTAAGAAAAATGTTCTTGTTGGTTATCAAACCTGTTTTCTTGGGTGCTGGTTACAGTTCCATTACTTGACATGACCGAAGAGCTGGATCGATGGCTTGATGCAAATCGACTACTACTCAGTTCATAGATAAGTGGGGCTCGAGGGCCAAACCTAGTTAGAGCTATTTCTTGAGGCTGGGGCTCTGAATTACCATTGGTCTGGTCGAACACTGACATGTCTATTCCATCATACAAGGGTACAACCTGTCTCGTAGATAAGAATTCCTCCAAGTCTGGCTTAGGACGTGGAGGGGTATAAAGACTCAACGACTTGTACTTGTCATCAATGTCAATCACACCATTGTTAGTTTTGTTTAGTCTTGCGACTAAATCATTCCTTTGACATAATTCAATCAAGGTGACATTTCGAAAGTCTGAAAAAGGAGAGTCAGTTTCATCACAGTTTTGATCTACTTTAGAATCTTTTAGATGAGCAAGTACTACAAGTTCTCGAAGTTTTTCGTAGCGTTTATTCACATCATTGTCCAAATGAGCAATATAACTCTGATTTTCTTTATTATTGTCTTCTGGAAGTTTATCTTTGACAACAATTTCTGGTACCATGTTGCTGTTCTTCACTGATCGCACCAGCTGATGGTGCTTATTCAGCCAATGACAGTGGCCTTTGTTATCCACAAATATAACTTTCTCATCTTCAAGTCCTAAGACAGGAGCCGTCTCTTCCGGAAATATTTCAACTGACTTTCCCCTGCCGTTAGAGGAGTATGCTGAATAGGATGATGATGCATAAGAAGAGGTTGTTGAAGACGTAGCGGTGGTTTGAGCACTAAGAGTAGCATTCCCTTTGTTTTGAACAATTTGAGCAGCTGCAGATAATGTTGTTTGGGAAGAAGACCGTGTCATTTGCGCCCTAGTAACCGAGCTAGATCGAATAGCAGCTCTGGTTTCCACAGCTGCTCTAGTCTCCACTGTTGTCCGGTTGCGTTCCACCGATGTTCGGTCGCGCTCCAACGCCTCAGAGACGTTGGTGTCCACACCTTGAATAGTCCTCCTTCGAAATCTCGACTCACGAGACCTGGACTCTCGAACTGAAGCCGATCTGGTCAAAGGTGAGTCAGTGTCTTGACTTTGATTGGACATGACAAATCTCTGGACATTTGTCGAAGGGCTTCTTGACTCCCGAGTTGCAGAATTCGCCGCTCGGTTTGTCTCCCTACTAGCGAGAATGCTTTCAGAGCCAAGGCCCAATCCTGCCCTCACACTTGAAAACGCTTCTGCAATTCCTGCCAGATCAGAGTCAGGTCTGGCCCTTGTGTTTGAACTTGATTCAGTGTCTTGTGTCAGATTGGACCTGGATGAATACATGGGTGCCTCTGGGGCTCGTCTGTTGAACAGAGAGGTCAAGTTGTCAGTGCTTGCGGTAGCCCGAGCCCCAAATAAATTTTGTCGGGTACTTTCAAATGCTTCTCGAAAACTTAAAGTCTCTTCATTGATAACTGAACTAGTTGTTTCAAAACTCTGTGACCTATTAACAGGGGTGCGTTGAACATTAGGTGCAAAGCTACGTCTTTCAGACGACCTTGTTGTGGTCTGGCGAATTAAGCGTTCGCGCCTTTCAAGGCGAGCTGAAGCGTTGCCAGCATTCACCGGGGGATGAGCTGCCAATCGTTCCTGGCGAAGCCTCTCGAGTTCTTCAATACGCTGAAGTCGAGCATTTACCATCTCTGTCGCAGGCTGATCTATCTCTGACAGCGCCGTCTCAAAGCGATTGGCAAACGCAGATGAAAAGTCCGTTGCCATCTTGAGGCCCGAGTAGATACTAAGTAATTCTATGAAACTTTTCTGCAGCAGTTTAAAGTCCCACACGAGTGTCCTATCAATCCCGTCTACTTCAATGTTTGGTATTTAAATGCATTTCTCTGCACACTGTTGAACATTAAAAGTATTGTATTTCATCCGAACCGATCTCAATGGTTGTGCACGCATGAATACCTTTCTAACAATTGTTCTATAGCCTCACAACAATTCAGTTTATACTTGCAGCGCAGAAAAATGCTTGGCTCAAATCATGAAAACTTGCAATGTACGCAGTCTAGTATTGATGTTCATCAGACAAGGGTAATAAAGCACAGCACTCAATAAATGTACATGTATCATGTGCGCAGATGAGATCATTTATTACAAGTCTTCAGTCATGATATTGTAAACAGCATACTTTAAAAATTCTCTTCAACAAATACAACCATATTTGTCAATAAAATCCAGGCTATATCACAAAGTCCAATTAAAGAAAGCCACCTTTTTAAATGCTCAGTGAGGTTTCAAACATTTAGCAACGTCGGCCACTGTATTTTATTCAAATACACAAAATGTGTCTATGTTTCCAACACAAAGAATCTTATTATTCAGTTTCCAAAATATATCAAATGTGTAAGTCCTCTTTAATTATACACAATTCATTCATTTAACCCTAATGAACACTTTTTCACGCCTTAATCTTGGCCACGCTAAGATGAGCATACGTTTAAACTATGATTAACTATCAGTCCACTATAATTGTACACTTTGCTAAATTTAAATCTTCTTTAGGAGGTAAACAAAGCTTGCAGATGACTGGTTTCGAATTCTCCATATGAGAAATCAATATAAACCCTCAACTCAAACCATACATTAAACCAGTCGGGCCTTGCAAGCAATCTGTGTAGTTATTTGAGCAGAACTGTCACAAATACTGCCCATTAATGCTACAGCTTACTTTACACAAGAAGCATTTCAATACATCTGCCTTAAAGGGAAATTACAACATATTAAATACCAGACACACTCCAAGCATGAATGAACTGCCCTTGATCTCTCTGCATTGGTAGATATTTAACCACTCAGGCATTAAAATTATACTATTATAGAACTCATTTAACAATTATAGATAATTATGCTGTCACATTAAATCATGATTTGTCACTAATATTAATACATTTTGAAATTAATGTCTACTAATAACTTTGTTTAATATAAAGAAACTAAATTATTTTCATGATTTATAATCATTATTTTTGAAAATATCAATTCACACAAACTACTCTTATTTTGATATCTTGAATTAGTGTTAGCAGGATTGAATGTACCAATAAAAACTGATATGTGTTCAATTACAAAAAATGGTTTGAATAATAAACTACAAGCCAAATTAATATGTTGTTCTTTCTTCTTTTTGTTGCTTGGAGTTGTTGCAAATTATTTTCAAGTTAGTAATAAATGAACTGGTACTTGATTGAGGGTTGAAATTTGTGATCAATTCTTTTTTTCCCATTGTTGGAAGTTATTTTAAAGATAGTAATTAATAAACTGGTTCTTCATTTAGGTTTTAAATTTCAGATCAATTCTTTTTTTCCCATTTGACAAAGGTACCATCATTTTAGATTAAGGTCAGTGAATACAGACATTACTTTTGAATAATTCCAATTAGCATTTTTCTCGCCTAAATGCATTAAGATGTATAATAGAAAAAATGACTCATTTAGAGCATCAGCTAAATAAATTTCGAATAAAATTATATTTGTTTTTATATATTAATAAATACTTAAAATAGTGAATAAAGTTTGTGCACATTCCAATGTGTGTGTGTGTTTATTTTGAAGTTCATCAGGTCCTACAGCGCCTGAGGCTGCATTAATTAAGGACCTGGAGTGTGCCCCAGCATTCCTACCTAATAAACTATCTTACTCACAAAAGATGGGACCAATGTTGAATTATAGCTGCAATTTCTAGCTTTTTGTTTTTACTGAAATATATTTTAAATGTTGGTGTGGTCTTGTGTTGTGGGGAGTACCCTGATTTAACCCCACCTGTCCGGTATGGTGATAACCTACCAAACTAACATGTTTCCCAGAAGGGGGATTCAACCCAGGTGACCAAGGTGAGAAGCACTTGTACCAACCACTGCGCTAAGCGGACAACATTCCAAAGTTTATCCATAGATATATTTGTTTGTACGGAATATAATTCATTGCTGGTGCACATCAAATTTCTACATTGCACGTGTTAAAAGGCTAGAAATTGAATTCATTAAATCTAAACTTTTCTATATTTAATCATCATAGATCTTTGTTTGCTGTTTCAACTATTTGAGGTAAATAAAACACTACTGATGCTAATACACTGTAAACCAAAATAAACCGGTAGAAAATTATTCAGGGGACAAAACTCTTCAAAAACCACCGTCAAAGAAAACTACATCTATCAAATGGTGACATACATTTTATTGCATTCCTCATAAAATGTGTGACTTATGTGTGCCTATTATTAAAACTGACTTTTAAATACACAGTATATTAACTTTTTTCACAGAATAACGGGTCAATATTACTTTCTGATGTAAATCCTTTTATAGATACTTGTTTTAAGAAGTTTTTGTTTTTGGACTTGTCTAATTCATTTTTTCTTCAAAACCGTTACAAAAGAACTATAAACCTTGTTTTTAAACAGTGTTTCTCATTAAACAACTTGCTTATATTCATAAAATAAATAAAATTATTAAAATTGGTAACAGTATTGTGTATTATTAATCTGCTCTAATAACTCCAAATATAAGGGGTTGAAATCATATGCTCCTCATATACGATCTGTGGTATTATGAAGCTACTTTTCACAATTATGAAATATCAGCTTCATTCATAAGGGGCTGAATAAAAGCACACTGCATAATCATTCAAACCAAAAAAACCTTTATAATGATACTGAGCCATGTCACAAATGTGAATGATACCTCGCACTGCTTTGTCAGACTATAACTGAGGCATTTGTAGTAAATCACTGAGAATGAATTGTGTCATATACATTAACGGTTCATGATGATAACATATTTTGAAGTTTTAATTTAATCATTTGAGACATGTGGAAGTAGTTCTTTCCACAAACTTACAACATCTTATGTGGACTGAATGACCAACAAACCAGCGGACATACAAAGCAATTCAAATATACCCCTTCTTAAACTTAAAATTGTGCACATTGGCAGGATAAAATAAAGAAATTTTACTCACTGTGTAAAGAAGAAGCCTTTGGCGCAGCTTGAAAATTTGCCAGCGCAGAAGAGAACGAGAACTCTGTCACAAATCTGTCATTGTCTTGTGACACATCTGACGTCTGACTCACACTATCGTCACTCTCCTCCTGAACGGTGTCTATCGTCCGCCACTGGGGCGCAGTTATCTCAACTGACGTCGCAATCTTTTGGACCATAGGAGGGTTATGTGCCTCTACAATGCCGGTGTCAGTTTCCTTCATAATCACAATATTCTGTTCTATGTCAGTTCTAACGTCATCTTGGGTTTCTTTCTCTGGATTTTTGTTAAGATCTTCACTGGCCTCATCCATGTCATCTAGAAGACTATCAAACTGTTTAGCTTGATCATTATTGTCATTTTCATGATTGGTTTTGGAATTGCTTGATTGCCCATTGGTTTTACTTGTTTTTGAAGATACTGAATTATCTGAAGGTTTCTTGAAAGCTTTTATTTCACCAAACAGAGCACTTTTGGATCTTACATCACCTTCAAAGCCGTTCGGTTCTTTTTTGGAATCTTCATCAGGTTTACTTGCATGGATTGCAACCTTGATCTCACTTACTTCGTCAGATTTCGCTGGAGCTGATTTCAACTGCTTATCAAACTTTTTCAATTCAGAAAGCATGTTTTTTCTGTCAGTAAAGGAATCAAGGTCAATCATTTGCTTGTCAGCATTTAGGACAACTTTAGATGCAGGTTTACTTGGCTTAACTCCACTTTTCACAACTTCTGGTTGTGCATTTTGTAGACCGTAAACAGTTGCATGTGCAGAGTTTGCTGACTCTTTTGTATGCTTATCATCAGCTACATGGTCTTTTACATCTTCTGTTGCTGACATCACAAGAGTTGCTTTAAGGTCAGGTCCACTTGCATGCCCATTTGTAGCACCACTGTTCCGACTACTAATGTCTTTACTTTGTTCCGAATTAGATACAACTGCAACTTGACTGACATTTTCTAAACCAGGTTGACTACTAGTTGTGTCTTGCGTAGAGGGCAAAGCGTGGGAAACAATATCCTTCTTTACCTCGAAACTCAGTCTGTTAATATCGTCATTATTTGCACCATTAATCTCTGCCTTGTTCACTTGCACAGGATTGTTTCCCTTTAAGGATTGCACCTTTATCATGGTCCTAGAACCTCCAGAGCTCTTCAGTGAAGAAGACTTATCCCCAGTGCTTGATCTATTGGTCTCTGATTTTGGTTTGACTGGTTCTGATTTATTTTTGTCTGCAGTCTGGTTCTCGGAGTTTCGAATTTTCTAGAACAAACACAAAATTAGAAATAGTTATTTATTTGTTAAAATAGAAATGTATCACATTTATCAAAAGTGTATTTCAATAAAAGAAATTGATATGAGCACTGAACATAAAACTCAAAATTGTGCAACATGCTTTTCATGGTATGCCCTTTTATTTTTTTATTATAAAATGGAGAAGTAATATAATGCATACATAAAAACAATAACAATAACTTTGACTTATTTCATGAAGATTGTTAAAGTACTCAATATTCAAAGAAATGGGACTTTTATTTCAAATTGGGTTTATGGATAGCCATATAATTATAAAGCATCCGCATGTACTCTCTACTTCATTTCAATGTTTTCATACCTTTTATAAATCTATAAAGTCATGAAAAATGTTAATACAGCAGGTAAACTACCATTTTTTCTTACGGTAGGCGTACATGTTAAAGTTATTTTTGGTGACGTCCTAAAGTGTTCAACACCATGGCACTACTGTTAGTCTTAAAGGGACTTGTTAACAGATTTTTGCATGTTTTAATTTTTGTCATTAAATGCTTTAAATTGATAAATGTAATCATCGGAACTAAAGAGCTCCAGTATAAAACAAAAATAAAATTAAAGAAAGAAAGAAAACAAGAGATGTGTGTGTCAGAAACACAATGCCCCCTACTGCGCCGCTTTGAAATTCAATTTCTATTTATCATTTGGCAGGTTATAAATTATCTCCCTTTAAAGCTGATTACTTCCCTTGGATTGCGTTTTTTTACCTTTGACCTCTCAGGATGACCTTGACCTTTAAGCACTCAAAATGTGCAGCTCCATGAGATACACATGCATGCCAAATATCATATTTGCTATCTTCAATATTGCAAATATTATGGCCAATGTTAAAGTTTTCGGACGGACGGACGGACGGACGGACGGACGGACGGACAGACAGACAGACAGACAGACAGACTGACAGACAGACAGACAGTTCAACTGCTATATTCCACCCTACTGGGGGCATAAAAAGTAAGCCACACCTGGGCTCGAACCACTGACCCTTGGAGTAAAAGTCAACTATCCTTGTAATGTCACAAAATAAAAACAGAACTTACCAAATTATTCAATCGTTTCGCGTTTGAAACGCTTTATAATTTTCAGGTTTTAAAATCGTCATAAGATGCATATAATGGATATTTTAGAGCAGGGTAAATGTTCAGTATTACTGTTTCCTTGCAAAAAACATAACTACATCCAAAATTTGCAAATCTGAAACATTTTTTATCAATGTTTTCAATTTATCAAAACGTGAACAAGTCCCTTTAAATTAAACAATTATATTTGGTGCCTGCAGATTCTCATTACTGTGTTAAAGAGGTTGATTCCCTTACACCAATCAACATCTTGAATATCTTATTATGCCCTCTATTCTTTACCTCCCACTACCTAGTTTTAGCATTCATATCACCATAGCGACTTTAAGTTTCTTTAAATCTTCAAAACTCATTGGTCTCCAAATTATTCAAAGCAGTGATCGTACATGTTTTTTCTGAACCCTCAATCTGAACCACCAATCTGATGTTTGCATAACCAGTAGACGATATAGCAATCGGCTACAAATATTTACAAGCAAATATATTGAGTTTATATCCCCCCGCCAATTTCAAAATTTTGTGACAGACGGAACCATGGGAGGACAGACAGAATGACGGACAACGCCAATTCTATATCCGTCCGCCTTTGGCGGGGAATAATAATAGGCTACTAAAATTACTATTTGACTTCTAAAATTTCTGAAACTATTTGAAAATGAACCAGTTTTTTTAACATAATTATTTTTAGACTTATCTAAAATACTCATTTCGTTTGAAAAATACTGGTAAAAGAAAACGGCTACAAATAAAAGCACCATTCTTTTAAAATGAGAAAGCTTTTTCCAAATTAAGTTTATATGGAACCTTATCTGAATTACTCATTTCGTTCGAAAATTACTACAGATAAAAGCGCCAACCTAGCTGAATAATAAATTCTGGTTAACTGGTTGAACAACCTAGCTGGATCCTAAATTCTGGTTACCTAGTTGAACAACCATGCCGAATCACAAATTCCCCTTACCTGGTTGGACAAACTAGCTATATCACAAATTCCTGTTACCTGGTTGAAGCACTTCATGCTTCGGTCCATGAGAAGGGTCAGTCTGGCCTGAGAGGCAGTCATCTCCTTGGAGATGGACTTGTACTGACCACTGGTCTTCTTCAGCCCACTCAGCTCTGACCCCAGTGCCGTGAAGTTCTCTTGCTCTCGCGTCATCTCCTTTTGTATCAGCGTGATGGTCTCAATCAGGTTCTGAAATGGGTAGATTTTCTAGTGCAACCAAAATTAAATGGTAATATGTATCATTTATTTTATGCTTTCTGGTGGTTTATAGAGAAATATCAGAGAATTTAAACTTATAATTCACTGTTAAAAACACTGCAAATTAACAGTGAAAATTATCGTTAAAATTTGAAATGATGTTGTTTACATGACGTTACAACATCATAATTTCAGAAAAAATACAAAATAATCATAAAAGAAAAAGAAATTTGTTGGATTTGATGGAATATCGATTTTAATTCACTTATGATCATAGAAAAAATATTTTTCCAATGATCACTCGTGAATGAAAATCAATTTTCCACCTAATCCAACAAATATCCTCTATATATTGAACATTTAATTTTTAATAAATGTGATGGACATGTCCCTGATTACAGTGTTAAAGTCTGGTTCACCCCTCTGTTACTAATGCAGTTACTACAATTACCGTGATGGACATGTCCATGATTGCAGTGTTAAAGTCTGGTTCCTCCCTCTGTTACTAATGCAGTTACCACAATTACCATGATGGACATGTCCCTGATTGCAGTGTTAAAGTCTGGTTCCCCACTCTGTTACTAAACAAGTTACCACAATTACTGTGATGGACATGTCCCTGATTGCAGTGTTAAAGTCTGGTTCCTCCCTCTGTTACTAATCAAGTGACCACAATTACCGCGATGGACATGTCCCTGATTGCAGTGTTTAAGTCTGGTTCCTCCATGCGTTACTAATGAAGTTACCACAATTACCATAATGGACATGTCCCTGATTGCAGTGTTAAAGTCTGGTTCCCCTCTCTGTTACTAATGAAGTTACCACAATTACCGTGATGGACATGTCCTTGATTGCAGTATTAAAGTCTGGTTCACCTCTTTGTTACTAAGGCAGTTACTACAATTACCGTGATGGACATGTCCTTGATTGCAGTATTAAAGTCTGGTTCACCCCTCTGTTACTAATGCAGTTAATACGATTTCCGTGATGGACATGTCCCTGATTGCAGTATTAAAGTTTGGTTCCTCCCTCTGTTACTAATCAAGTTACCACAATTACCGTGATGGACATGTCCCTGATTGCAGTGTTAAAGTCTGGTTCCTCCCTCTGTTACTAATGCAGTTACCACAATTACCGTGATTGACATGTCCCTTATTGCAGTGTTGAAGTCTGGTTCCTCCCTCTGTTACTAATGAAGTTACCACAATTACCGTGATGAACATGTCCCTGATTGCAGTATTTAAGTCTGGTTCCTCCCTCTGTTACTAATGAAGTTACCACAATTACCGTGATGGACATGTCCTTGAATGCAGTGTTAATGTCTGGTTCCCACTCTGTTACTAATCAAGTTACCATAATTACCGTGATGGACATGTCCCTGATTGCAGTGTTAAAGTCTGGTTCCTCCCTCTGTTACTAATCAAGTTACCACAATTACCGTGATGGACATGTCCCTGATTGCATTGTTAAAGTCTGGTTCCCCCCTCTGTTACTAATGAAGTTACCACAATTACCGTGATGGACATGTCCCTGATTGCAGTGTAAATGTCTGGTTCCCCCCTCTGTCACTAATAAAGTTACTACAATTACCATGATGGACATGTCCTTGATTGCAGTATTAAAGTCTGGTTCACCTCTCTGTTACTAATGCAGTTACTACAATTACCATGATGGACATGTCCTTGATTGCAGTGTTAAAGTCTGGTTCCCCTCTCTGTTACTAAAAGAAGTTACTACAATTACCGTGATGGACATGTCCTTGATTGCAGTATTTAAGTCTGGTCCCCCCTCTGTTACTAACGAAGTTACCACAATTACCATGATGGACATGTCCTTGATTGCAGTGTTAAAGTCTGGTTCTCCTCTCTGTTACTAACGAAGTCACCACAATTACTATGATGGACATGTCCTTGATTGCAGTATTAAAGTCTGCCCCCCCCCCTCTGTTTCTAACGAAGTTACCACAATTACTGTGATGGACATGTCCTTAATTGGAGTATTAAAGTCAGGTTACCCCCTCTTTTACTAATGAAGTTACCCAATTACCATAATGGACATGTCCCCAATTGCAGTGTTAAAGTCTGGTTCCCCCATCGTCAGAAGTTCCGGTATCATCAGGGCACCGGACGTCATCCTCGTCTGCATGGGAGGGAGAAGAAAAACGCATAGTTTAAACAAGAGAAAATGGAGATTATTTTACCCTGTTAAGTAAATTTTGTTGTATTGTGGAATAGACTATAGCTACCACCATTACCAGTACCCTGTTTCTGATGCTGCACTTTTATATAAAACGTCCTAATGGTAACATGTGTTGTTTTGTTCTTAACATTAGTTAATACTCATTAGAGTTCATGTTTATTAAAGTGATATACACAATAAAGTAACAAACATAAAACAAGTTCCTGCCATCTACTTTCCTGCTGATATATAACAGGACTCTATGTGATCATTACTGCTTCTTTTGATTTCTCAATCAATTCTTATTACTTTCAGTCAATTCTTATTACTTTTAGTCAATTCTTATTACTGTCAGTCAATTCTTATTACTTTCAGTCACTTCTTTTTACTTTCAGTCAATTCTTATTACTTTCAGTCAACTCTTATTAACTTCTGTCCATTCTTGAAATATTCATGTTCAATTCCTTTGCTACTATTTGCATTTGAACAACATATTCTGTAAGATATCCGATTTTAAAATGTATCTTTTCTGGGATGTGGGGGATGGCAAATTACTACAAAAAGCAGCACAGTCTTCATCAAACTAATGCAGTAGTCTTGACTTAACTCTTTCAAATCAAAAGTCTATTGGATCTACTATCAAACTTAACTTAATTATCATAAAATGATCAGTCAGTTTTGTTTATTACACATTTTTTTTTGTAGTAATTTTTCACATGTGAGGTGATGATATGAACACATTTTGATACACTTCACAATGGGATACTTTATTCAGATGGCAGAGGACATACGTTTTACATTCAAAATAAGTATTTATATGAGTACTTATTATTATTGTATGTATTGGTGGACAATGACCCATGACAACAATAAAACCAAAGGAAGCATTAACAAAACTGAGTACAAACCTCTGGGTGTTGTATCCACAATACACACAATCATACATAAACAATTCACATGTACACTCTATTTACGTTTAAACCACAATGCATACAAGATTTCATGTACAAAACAATGGCCATTTATCTCTTAATGCTGATAGTCTGAAGTAATACTGTATGGTTATTGTAATCAATCCAAGGGCAATAACCCATGGATGTGACATCTGTGGCCAAAGATATGACTAAGCTATTCAGCACAAATATTCAAGGAAAGAGACTATGGAAAGCATAGAACACAGAACATTGCTTGGATCTAGCTAACATCATGACCATAAAACACTGTAGAATAATAAGCTCATGAAAATATAAGATACAAAAAGAGGATATAATTTTATTTTTTTACTAACCTATTCAGCACAAATATTCAAGACAAGAGACCATGGAAAGCAAAGAACATCGACAATGGTTTGGATCAAACATCATGATCATAAAACACTTTAGAATAATAAGCCAATAAAAATATATAATACTCAAGGAGGATATAATTTTGTAGTTGTACATTTAAGAATTATTACATGAAAGGGATTAAGAATGCTCACTTAAAATTTCATCACTTTAAATCACAATTAATAAATATAAACAAAGACCATGCACATAGAACATAATTACCAGAAATCAAACACTATCAGATAAACCCTTGTTATAGGTCACTCAATTATCAATATCTATACTCATATATACCAAAACAACTAATGTACATTTAAAGCAAATCATACAGAAGTCACAATAATATAAGACCTAAGACTTATAATACCTCTGTTTTTTGCTCCAAATCCGTCAAACTGTCATCTAAAATGCATTGCTGCTAAGCTGTATGAAGTTTTGCACATCTGAAATGCACAAAAACACACAAATATTGTCTCACTGGTACATTTAATTTATATATATTTATCTCTCATGAAACAAATTCTTGCACATATTTAAAATGTTAATAGCTTTGAAACTGTATTTAGAAAACTACATGCACTTTACAGTTGAATAATTTTGCAAATTAAATCTTACACAATTTTACCAGCCTTAATAAAGCATACACAAGTAATGTTCACTTTGCATGCAAGAAGGAGTTTGTTCGTTCTCATTCAAGATTTTGCACCCATGTCACATGTATATGACTTTAGAGTGGGTTTTGACCCTGACTATTTGGTCATAATTATTTTGAGCAGGTTATGAAAATGTACAGGGCTTTACTATCTGTGTACAATATGCATTAATAACAAGTCAGGACCTTTTTTTAACTTGCATCCCATGATCAGCACACTTTTTCAGGTTCTTGAAAATAACAAAGAAGACAACTCCAGTACAGTAGATTTAAGAATTTAGAATATACATATAACAGTAATCAGTCGTCATACAATATGCATGTACTTTAAAAGCTCCGTGCAATTACTGTATACTGTAATCAATTTATTAGCAAAATTAAATAAAGGGCAGTAACTCCACCTTTGATGCAGTTATGGTTTTGTAGCAAGCATTCAATAAACAACACATCCTGTTAATACTTAAATACGGGAGCATTCAGTAAATACTGACTGTTTGACATTATGGTGACATTTTGGACATTTGGACACTGAGAAACTGTCTTCAAGTCTTTAGGTAACAATATACTAAATAATTTTGGAGTGCAATGCTATACTCTCAAAAAACATGAACGTCATTTATTAGCGGACTCAATTCTCTGTAGGGGCACTTGCCATGACTTCATTTTAGAATGTTTCTTTGTGCATGTTGTAGGGAAAACATAGTTGTTTAGTAGAAATTCACTCATTTACTTAAAGGTTGGAGACTACATGAGACTTTGACAGATGGCAGGGAACCATCCTCAACTGCAGAGAAGCCGGTAAATAGATGGCCGAAAAACAGTGACCGTTCATTCGTGTCGAGTTCTTTCTTGCATAACGCATGACCTATCTTTTTTATTGTTTAAATCAATTCGGCTTGAAGTGCTCTTCGAGAAAAGGTATGGGTATGAGGGTCCCTATGCGCAAAAGTTTGACTTTATTTTGTGTTAAAGTTATTGCTTTCACATTGAATTTGTGTAGGAAATCTTTTAGTATATTGTGACCTAAACTAGCGTTGGGTTAAATAAAAATATCGTCTGAAATTTGAAAAAATGAATGCCAAAGATGATTTTTGGGCACTTCTTGGCAAAAGATTGCAAGATAAGTCTATTAAATGTATAAATTCAGACTGTTTAGTATGGACTGGATGCATTTCCAACAGATCCCCTCCCTATTATGGACGAATCAAGGCTAAATTGCCTTCTACGTCANATAGTGTTGACACACTATCAATTTGTTAACAATTTGTTAACAACTAAAGTGGAATTCATCACTTCACTTAGAGTGAAAATCAAAGTTACCTACTGAAATCCAAGTATCAGTTTACCATCATATCAGCTCATTGACCGTCAGTTGATAACGTAACATGAGAAAATGAGTTCAAATTTGGCTATATCAGGTGACCAAATAATGGCAGCTGTAATTTACTTCATAGGTGGAGTGCATTTCAAGTGTTTATTGTTACCATAAACCTGACCTCCGAAATCAAACTTGCCTCAGTCTAGAGACATAAAATGTCATAATATTTGTAGTTATATAAATATGAAATTAACCTATATAAGGTTTGCAACGGAAACCAGCTGTTGCAATCGCCAATGAGGAAAATGATAAATCATCAGGATTTACATTTATAAGTTTGTTTTATTTTTCTCAGTAACTGAAACGCCAATTAAGCTAAGTAAAAATGTACACAATTTCAGAACAACAACCACATAAAAACTCAAGCCATTAAGCGGAAGCAAAATATAACATATTTCGGCTTGATGAAGATTATCTTCATGATTTACTGTCACCCACATTTCACTTTCCCACTGAGTTCGCCTACTGTTATCAATATGATGGGCGTGATTTGCATAAAATCAATATTAAGCTTTGGGCGACAATCTACACCATCCCTATGAATAGACACACACAGTATTTAAAATAATGATATTAATGTGCTAAAGTTTAAATATAGAATAATGTTAACCAACTTATTAAGAAAAGATCCTTAGGTTTCAGTAAAAACATAAGCATGAAAATTGTTAAATAGGTTCTCATTTACTAATGGTATTTTCCGAGAAAACATGCATGATCATAAAATATGTTCTTATTTATCATTTTTACAGAGTAATAAATTACCTTTTCATGACACACAAAAAATGTGAACACACATGACCCCATTAATTATCATCACAATATAATGGTGATAACATGTTCTCCGTGGTAAATTTGATAAGAAAAACATTTTTCAAATTCTTTGCATGTAAATATAATAATAATACAAAATGAAAAAGGTTTTGATGGATGTGATGACAATTCATTTTACGGCTAATTGATTCATTTTATTTTAAAAATCTGTATTAACGTTATTTAATGCCATTTATCCGTTTGATTATTTTAAATGCTTAAAGGGCAAATTATGGATAAACCAAGGGCCATATTTCTGCAGTGCCTGGGTTAATATGATAAATTATTTTGGCTAAGATTTGAACCATATGCAATTTATAAAGTTTGGTGAAGATGAGATAAAACCTGTTAAAACTTAGTCAAGTTAGAGAACATTCAAACTGCTAAATAAGCCAATTTCGCTAGGTCAAGGGCTTTAACTCTACAATTTCTAATGTGTTTTAACTCATAATGTTTAATGTCTCCAATCACAAATATTGTTCTTAGCGAACATTCTTAGATTACTCACTTTTATAATAATATGAACTGACTTTCATGTACAGAAATATTCGTGGTCTCTATTTTTATTACTTTTTTTAGTTATTTCCTGTTACTTAAGTTAATTTAGCAAAAAAAAAAAGGTTATGGTCAGCACAAAAAATATGGGTCAGTTGGGTTATTGGAAACAACTTTTTTTACGCCTTACTGAACATGGTTTAGATTTATTATTACAAACATTTACATTAATGTTGATGAAGTAGGGAATATTCTTACTCCTAGAAAAATGGGGCTACACCCTTCCACAAAACTTCTCAAATTTTGAGTTAATTCAAGAGTCTGAAACGAACATTTTCACAGGTAAGTTGTCTGATAATCAATTTTCGCCTAGATACATTTTTGAAATACATGGCTTTTCATCAGGAAATTGGGAAAAGGCCCTAGCCTTTCAAATTGGGAATTTCATGCGCGATAAATGCTCATTTTGGGAAGACCGTGTTTTTAAACGTTTTTGAAATAGGGTCTTTTTCATTGTGCAGAAGTATTAAAAGAAACATTGTGGTGCATTCTTAATCATATAAGAGCTCATTGCTTTCAATTTGGGAGATGCCCACCAATATGTCTTAGTAAAAAAAGATTTTTTTCAGCCCGACTTGGGGAAAAAATATCGTTCTTCAGAATTGGGAAGGAGCCGAATATCGGCCTTTGTTATATAAGGATGAAAAGCCCTGAAATGTAACATAACAAACAGCTTCATGTCATAAAAGATTTAATTAAAACTGTTAAATGTTATGGATTGAAAAACTAAAGCGGTCTACCAAACAGACAGTTGAGATTATCAAGCCTATATACACCTGAAAAAAGATATCATATTAATTTTGCTGAACAAATTCACCATTAAGCATCTACATACATTATGCTCCCCACATACAATTGAATTTATACTTACATGTATAAATGTATATAGATTTTTAAATAATACATGAAAACAACAGTTTTCATAGATATAAAAAAAGAAAAAAGAATAAGAACATTCATTTATTAAAATATAAATTTAAGGTAAAGGATGTATTTTTGTACTTCAACATTCTGGCATATTGTAACATATAAGTATCTTTTATCTGATTTGTACCTGTTGTATATACAAAGTCCAGAAATCAGATTTTTGGCATGCAATAACAATCTATCCTTAAAATATTTATGATAATTTAGTCTTATTATCATAAATTGTGTGAATAATCTCTCTTCCTGCTGGCCATATCCATACATTATTATCAAGCATGTAAAACCATTAAAACAAAGTAACGTGAGTCATGCTCTGATAAAACGGGGTAAAATGCATGTGTGTCAAGTGTCGTCTTAGATTAGCCTGTGCAGTCCGCACAGGCTAATCAGGAACAACACTTTCCGCTTTAATTTTAGTTTTCATTTAAAGAAAGTATCTTCTTAGCAAAATCCAGTTTAGACCGAAAGTGTGTCCCCGATTAGCATGTGTAGACTGCACAGGCTAATCTGGGACGACACTTTACGCACATGCATTAAACACTCATATAGGTTTGACTCTTTAAAATGTTTATCATGCTGTACATGTTAAAAAGAAGATCAACTGGATGATCATAAGGGAAATGTTACACCAAGGGATGATAAATATCAGCTAGAATACCATGATCTTGTCTTTCAACAAGGCTATCATGTTCTAAGCCTTGCATGATAAATTCAATCATTATCAACATTTAAACAAAATAATCTCTTCCTTTTTTTCCAGGTCATTCTTAACGGTAAAGAACTCAGTCTGGACATTCATTTTGAACTAATCTTTGTTTGGTAATCTACTCCAGACATGCACATTAAAGTGACACCAAGATTACAAGCATTTGTTTTATGGGTGTGATGCATATAAATAACATGCACTTTAAGGAAGTTTTTAAGGGTCTTAATTACCGGAAAAAAAAACACAGAAATAAACACGAAAGGTTTTACCATGTCAAGAAACAAATAAACTTTTTTACATTTGTTTCTTATATTGTATACAATCTAGAAGTTCTCATTCTTACTTGTGTCATTAAGGGTTGAAAGTTAAATATTTAAATTGTAATGTTTTTCTTCTGAATATTTCCTAAAAATATGTTTAATTTCAGAAAATTTACACATTTCTTTATCACCAGCTTGAGGGAAAGCAGGAGGAACCAAAAAGAAGCCAGTGTGCAGCTATTTTGGTCTCGATCTGTACATTAATAAATAAACAATAAACAAAGCCTCGTATCTGAAAATAATTCTGCACTTTTGATAAGCTACTGCACAAGTTTAAAGGCACTTAAAATAAAAAATAATGTAATTAATAACATTACAAAACATTAATTCAATACATCAGCACATATCATACTTATGTTAAGTTAAAAACAACTTTTGCAATTTAGTAATTGACTTCAGGCATTTTAACTGATGCAATTAGTTCATTTTGATACTATCTCTAACATAGAGCCTTTTAACAGGTACATTAAGTTGAAAACAATACTATATATAACATAGAAGTTAATGGCTTTTGTTTAGATTTTATCCGTAAGGCTGACATTACAATAATTGTATAACATTTCATGGGAAGGTGCTTGTAATCACAATATGTTGGTATGTAACTAGACCAATTTTAACACCATTGTCGAAAGCCTAATATTATCTCCTTCCGAAAAAAGACAATACAAACAAGTGCATTGACAACAGATCCATTATCAACGTTTCCATAATCAATATTAATATCACAACAGGTGTATGGTTAGACCGTGGTATCAGGTATACCTCTGACCTAATGGGGTTAACAGGAAAACAATTACCACAAACTATAAGTTATTATAACCATGTTTATTGTGGCCTGCCCTACCTATCTGTCAGAAAGGGCTAGGTGGTATGTATCATCTTGTCATTTACCATTTGTCTTAATAAACCTTCTTTGGGTGGAAAGGTGACCTGTCTTTGCCCGGTGTCTTTGTTTCAATTCATAAAATTGTGGGACATAGTGACTGTCAAATAGTCATTTTACAGGGCATATACAAGTTAATAACACATTTAAATGGAAGCCTTTAATGTCATATATTTATTTAAAGATCTTAATCTTTTTTCTTCTTTTTACAAATTTTCACTTATGTTTGGCCAAAGCTTGTGTACTAGTAAGAGATCTCAATTAGCGAATGCAAATGTTTGAATCAAATTACAAAATGCATATAAAATTACCATCAGTCATAATTGAAAACACAGATACCTTCACTAGCCTTTGTTACCTACATGTATGTTGCAGCAATGTATATGGATCAATACTATGCATCTCCATGTACACCATTGCTATAGCAATGTTTCTCAATGACATAATAGCAACAGTTGTACAGTAATTGCTTTAAATCAGTGTTTTTTTCACTATTTAAGAGAATGGGGCCAGGGCCCTTTGGATTGGGGTAAACAGAGTTATTAATACTAATATTGGGAAATTCAGATGTTTTTTTTTTGCTTAACAAAAGCTTTTTATAATTTAGAATTGAAGTTGTTTTTTTTGTGTTTACCTTGTATTTGCTTAAGTTCTACTCATATATAGTGAGCTGACATTTACCGATTCTTCTTGGGGATTTTTTAAAACTTTTTTTGGATTGAGATAATAGGCACCAATTGTGGCCCCTAATTTGACCTAAATACACTGTTCAAATAAAAAATTGTACTATCAAGATTTTTTAATCAAACCTAACCCATTTTATTACTTTTTTTTATTTGTGAGTGTACTTAATTTTTCTATTTAAAAATGAGTTAAAAGAGTATAAATATATGTTATGCAATCAAACAATTGTAATTTAAATTCTTAAAAAATAAATAAAGAAATACAATGCAATTGAAATAGCGTCTTGTTGCAGTCACTGGTTAGTAGTTTTGCAAGGAATTTGTCCATAGACAAGTGAACATTTATGTATTTTCCGAAGCCTTTCTAAGCTAAAAAATCATTTTGTTTACAGCTCACAACACAAACACAAATATATTTATATTATATTTATAGATGAAATACATTATTTCTTCTACGGTTGTAGTTACCAAATTATAATACAGGACAGTTGATGAACTGAAAGTCAAAACTATAAATATATATATATTGTAACATTATTTTGACATGGACATTATACTATTTTTTTATAAATGTAAAATGCAAATTAATGCATATCTTTATATAGTCTGATTATGTTACTAGACTCATCTTCAATCGCCTTTGACATTTACCCCTGATCACTGGGATATAAGTCGTACGTTTACATTTGGCGCAGTATGCAGCCACGACACATTGGCTTATTTCCCTCACAGGTACCCATTTATACTCCTGGGTGGAGAGGAGCAAGCGTGGGATTACTATTTTGCTCAGGAAAATTCCGTAGACTGAGCGAGAATCAAACCAGGGACCTTCCCATTCCTAGACCAGCAACCTACCACTAGACATAGACTATGCATAGTTTCATAATCATATACCGTAGAATCGTTCTTAGGTTGGTAAGCAAGGATCAGGATCCTTTTTAGCCTACATCTGCGTTATCTTATATATATGCCTGTTATATTTTGTGTTTTACATTAAATTCATTTGTTGTTATAAAATAAACTTACATTAAAATAAATTGGTAAGAACTGAATATAAATACAAGGAAATATAACATTAAAATTCCAAGTCATGGAAATGTTATGTGATACAATTGTGATTGCATTATGGAGAATGTTCTTCACATTTTTAATGTGGCATGTTTTTTCCTCTATAGCGAAACAAATTATAATGATCAGTGATAAAATGCATCCAATTATCTTCTTCTTTTGTTCGAAAATCCTAGCTTGGTTCAAGTACAATGACCAAATCAAAAACCGGTACACATTAGAATGGTACATTGATGATGGAGCCAGAAAGGGTGTTTGTTGATTATTTTATCAAAAGAAAACGATGTTATTTTAATTGCACACGTTTCTTTGTTGATCTTATATGTGAAATAATTAATTTGCCTTTCAAGCATTCAACGTGCTATGATATTTTCATTAAAAACGGATAAGTAATTAGGATAAATAAGAACAAAACTCACCTGTGTTTACGGTTATCACCTTAATTAGACGCCGGTGTTTATATAAACACCCGCTCGTCTAAATGTTCCGCATGGTTTCAGGGCCATTGTCGATATATTTGAACGCTACTGGATTTCATAATTATATAAGATTAAACTGTGTTTAGCATATAAGATTAACATGAGACTTATATTGTACTTGATATCAATATTAAATTACACAATTAATCAGCCTTAATGTTATATATATGGCAAAATTAACATATGGACTTAAATACTTTTGTTGGATACTGTACTTAATATAAGCCTGTCCTCTACAGTATATAAATTGAAGAAA
>VMBQ01002619.1:0-72212 GCA_007657795.1 Dreissena rostriformis
TCAGTGCGCGAGTCCTGGGAAAACATCCTGTTTATTGTTATAAACATTCGATCACGAACGAGATAATTAGTGTTTTGATCAGTCCGCTTCAGATTCGCAAGACAACATCGCGGATCTCTCGATCAACGATCCTTAATATTTAATGAGTTCAACATGCAAATCATATCACAAACGCGATGATCGATGTTTTCAATCAGTCTTGTTCAGATTTTGAAGATAACATCGCGGACTTCTTGATCACTGCTACGTCGTATTTAATGAAATTCCAAGTTCATCAATCCGACCTCACTTAGAAGTCAAGTGTTCCACCGCTTTGTCACTTAGAATACCACGGATATAAACAGTTGTTTACCATTTAATTTGAAAGAGAACTGATGTTGATGATTTTGACTTGTTTGATTTATACCACAACCGTGTTGGTAACATGAATGGTTGAATTGTATTATCCTAAATAATTTCTGAATAACATTGAAGCCTCGCTCTGTGAAAAGGGGGTTTAATGCATGTGCGTAAAGTGTCTTCCCAGATTAGCCTGTGCAGTCTGCACAGGTTAATCAGGGACGACACTGTCCGCCTAAACCTGATTTTCGTCAAGAACAGTCTTCCTTCAAACGAAATATACAAAACAAGCGGAAAGTTTCGTCCATGACACTTTACGCACGTGCATTAAACATCCTTTTCACAGAGCGGGGCTCATTGGTATCGTATGGTTTTCTGTTAACTCATTTATTTATAATGATTAGCAAAACGCTGCTATTGTTATAAGTAAGTCAATTTAGGTGCAGTGTTGTGTAATAGTTTGACGTCTAAATTCCGCCATTCTCTCATATAATGTTTTTTTACTTAATGTCCCTTTTGCAAGCAAACAAATAACACAACCATGTAGTTCTTATGTGTTCATGATTTGATAAAGCCCATTATGGTGAACTATAACAAATGCCTGTACTAACATTTGGGAAATTATTTTCGAAAAAGCAGTATATTACAATAAAGAGTAAACAATCTTCATCGCTGGATTAAATTAATATATATTAAACTTTGCAGTAGACAGTTCAAAACAGGTTAGCATGAAGTTTATAATAGATATACATTGGTTATACCTTATAAATATTGAATGTTGAAGAACCGATGCGGATGAATTATACAATGACACTTATGTCACATACTTATTAAAGATGTTTAGGTTATGGAGTGGTACACAATCCTAACGTGAAGATATACAATTACATTTAAGACACACACTTATATTTTCATTGCTACAATCAAAATATTATAAAGTTAAAAACACATTTTAATACACTAAAACACTAACAAAACATACACAGTTATATGTTGTTATGACACGATGTTTGTTGGGAAGTTTAATATGTTTTAAGGACAACTAAATTGCCCATATGCATTTGTCTTGGTACATAATCTGACACTCTTTAATATACAGACCTCGCATCGGGGAAACGTTATTGTGCAGGCATGAACAACGATGCATACAACAGCGAGAATGATGAAAAAATATTGGTACATACTTCACACACATCGATGTGGATGTGCTTTGTCTGTTGTTTGTTATTTAAGTTATTATAGTACGTATTATAGGCCATAGGAGCCATAATTTGAATTGAATGGCTGAGGAACGTGTTTGATTAAATGAACTCGACATAGTTCGCCATGTCGAATACACCTGCTTTAACATAATTATGCATGTAATATTTCGTTGACGTATGGTATATTGTGTCACCATAGCAACCAGTAGGACCCGGGCTCGATCCCCAACTTGGGAGCGATCTCAATATCTGCCTAAATAAATTGTTCTACCCTGGCAACTGGTACTGTTGTGTTTCCATACGACTTTCCATGCATTCGATCACATATGAAAAAGTTGAAATTAATAATTATATTTAATTATATCGTGTGTCTGTATGATTCGTACCATATTTATTGGCTTCAACTGACGCGTATCTGATGGTAGTTCTATCGATAAGATATGCATTTTACGCTGTGACAACTAAATATATCAAATTGATGTGTTGTTGAATACTGTGGTTATACATTTACAACTGTATGCTTATTTTATATTGATAATTTATATATAACTTTGCCGTATGAGCTATTCATTACGCTTATGATTGTAATAACAAAGCGTATATTGTTGTTCTTAGAACTTTTACAATAACTAATACGTATTTATCTAATTTCGATTAACCTGCAACTCGGACGCTACACATGGGCAATGAAAACGGTCGATTGAATCACCGTCAATGAACTAGTTATTGTCAAGAGCGTTACGAAAGCCATGCTATCATCAGACTCAAACCATTAGCCATCCTACACGTGGCCCAATGAGACATTGAAAGGCTCAGTTAAACAGAAGATTTATTTACCTGTTATTTACAAAACATGATACATCCCACATGGCAATCGATGGTAATTAAACACGATCGTACAACATTCGACATTGACAATGTAAATCATGCGCAATACTTGTGCAAATCAACCTTCATTACCTTCACTGCTTGTGTGTGTAAAATGTACCGCAATACAAGTCTGTGAATATGAATGAATACCATGACAATTGACGACTTTATACGACTCAATGTAATTGATTCGTACTCTGTTATACGAGCCAGAACAGTCTTTCAATTTCTACGTCATAGCTGAAACGATAACACACACAACGGTGGAAGTGCCATGTCTAACAAGATATAACGGCGGAATGTCGCAGCGATTTCAGCTTGAACACCGTTCTGCCTAATGGATGGACGATTTAAACGATTAACAAAACTTCCCTAAACTTGAACATTAATTCAGTTACAATCGGACTTGAGAATAGAACAGCATATCTTTTGGGACTTTTCGCGTTCAATTCCAACGGACATTCAATCACTCCTTCAAAACCCTCCCTCCCTTGTTAGTGTAATTGTTATTTTTGTTTTATTTTGGCAGTTAAAATATAGTCCATAAAATAACTATTTTTAAAGTAGCATGGTGATTGTTGTAGTGTTCAACCAGTGTTGAAAATTCCAATGGAATTCCGATGACGTGCTTAACATAAACACTGACCCTTCAACGAGTGCTACGCATCCACTTGAATGTAATAAAAACGTGAAGAAAGGATACACACACGTGAACACTCTCATAGTAAAACGAACGTAGTATTTTATGGATTGATTCGACCATTCATTAACTGCAAAGTGTATGAATAGAAAGTGATACATGTACATAGAAAATCGTATAAATACAAGTTTTAATAAAATGAGCAATGCTATTGTTATAAGAATTTGTAAAAAAGAGTATATTACCGTTCATGTAGCATCTCCGTGGAATGTCGTTTTAAATAATGTAGCATATATGCTTAAACATAAATAAAATAATGTGCATTTTAAAGTTGTACTTGAACACTTAAGGTATTTATTATCCGCCTTGTAAAATATGAAATGAAAGGTAAGTTTCTGCTTTGAGGTACTCGTTTTCATAAAATGTATTTGATACTCTTTGCGTGTAGATTAACAAACATATGAGTCGCGTTCTGAGAAAACTGGGCATAATGCATGTGCGTAAAATGTCGTTCCAGATTAGCCTGTGCAGTCCGCACAGGCTAATCAGGGACGACACTTTCCGCCTAAATTGGATTTTTGCTAAGAAGAGACTTCATTTAAACGAAAAATGTCATAAAAGCGCAAAGTGTCGTCCCTGATTAGCCTGTGTGGACTGCACAGGCTAATCTGGAACGACACTTTACGCACATGCATTATGCCCAGTTTTCCCAGAACACGACTCATATAAGTGTTTTCAATAAAAACGCGGCAGATGCTCAATGTTGATATAATTTAAGAAGAATATGTTAGAAGAAACTATTGAAGATTTGGGATTGTGCTTAGTCTTTAACACAAAACACGTGAGGCAGTTATTTTTATTTCTGAAATATTTACACAATACACAATTGGTGACATATTTGTACAATTACCCTCATAGTTTTTAACATGTTATAGACACGATTGCGTGGGAAAACTGCATCACAAGGGAAATACGAAGTTATTACTTCAAAATATAAATGGACAAAAGAATCCTAATTTTTAAAAGAAATTCCATTAAAAAGAACATGCAATTATTTCGCCTGTTAATGACAATTGAACTCAAAATACCTATACTAATGTCTTCTATATGACACATAAAACAATGTTTGTATCTATAAAGTATACGCCTTATATGACAATAGTACTGTTCTGATAACATCACTTATACCCCCGTCACACCGGACTGGCGTCCTTACTGCGTCCTTACGGCGACCCAGGTCGCAGTGAGAACGCCCTAGACGCCGGAGGGACGTAGTAAGGACGCAAGAGGACGCAGTGAGAACGCCGAAAATTGCTCAGGACGCGAGCCCAAGGCGACTACTTTGAACATGTTCAAAGTGGTCGCCGAAGTCCGGCGTTCTTACGGCGTTCGATTAAGGACGTCGTAGGGACGCCGTAGAGACGCAATAGTCGTAGTAGGGACGTGGTAGGGTCGCTGTAAGGTCGCCATGGACGTCGTGTGTTCGCCGCTCAAACCCACACACAATGATCATTGACTGCAAGGTATGTCGCCGTGTGGTCGCCGCTGCGGGGACGCAATGGTCGCAATAAGAACGCAGTAAGAACGCCAAGGACGCCGTATGGTCGGCTTTGATCGCCGTAAGAACGCGGTAAGGTCGCGAGGGACGTATTAAGTGAGGACGCGTAGAACGCCATAAACCAGGACGCTGGTGTGACGGGAAGGCGAAAAACAGCATTCTTACAGAAAAAGTCATTGGCGTCCTTACTACGACAATCAGAAATTTCCAGAAACACAGTTTTAGGTCGCCGTAAGGACGCCACTCCGGTAGGACGGGGCTAACACTGTACGCATGCTTTAATTAAATAACAGCAAAATATCACATAAGTATGATTAAATGTTATGCATGTTTTTATTATGAAAAGTGTTTTGCTTATATTTTTGGAATACACATATGTTTTTGTTACTTTGTTACAAATATGTTCTTGCTGTTTTGTTCTGTTTAACGTGTAAAAGTGTTAGTGACGTCTCATAATATTACAAAGCTTCGTTTTTATTTATTTTTACATAACACATATCAAAGAAAGTACGTAGTACTTGCGTAACGTATTCAATAAATTCTTAATTTTGTAAGCGCGTATTTTCTTGTTGTTGCTTATAAGTTTGTGAACATGTTGTTACTAATTGGTTAAATTATATGAGGAGCATACGTGTGCAAATCAAAGTTTATAACAGAGACACACAACAACTATTTCTTCTAATATTTTGTGTTATTAGTATCTGTTATGCTGGAAACTAGACTTCCAATGTCTTAAAATGCAAGTCAGACATGCGTATGTATGGTTTAATTAAGAACAAGATGGGACCCGTTTCCTATCATAGATCCAGATCTGATATCTTGTTTTCTAGAAATTATAAATTAACGTCATTGGCGGTTCATGTCCAGTATCTGGAGCATTTAACGCCACCATATACACGATCTAAACTGCGTAGTTTGATTTCTCGCTTGATTGTCTAAGTAGCAATGTCCTTAAATGAAATCAATACGATTTTGAATGAAAACATCCTGGTTTTACTTTATTTCCGTTAAATGGGTACTGTTAAAGTTTTTAGACTTTTAATTAATAATAGGTCAAGGAAAGCAGTCTAGATTGTGTTAAGAGCAGAAATCTTATCCTGTTTTTCCATTTGTTTCAACCAACATGCATTTCAGGAACACATTTTATGAATCAATATCACATGTATATGTTTTTTCAATGCCAGACTGTTTGGTCATATCATAAACTTTGAAACGCCCCCTTTAAAGTTCAAGGCTGTGTAGAATGTATAAATACGCCCGTATATCCAGCCAACGTCAGTCTTTCACAGATCGACTAAGTGACCAGGATGAACAAGCTGATACTTGCACTCTTTGTCGTTGTGTGCGTGGTGGCCGTCAATGCCAAAGGTAGGCTTACTGTATTTTTGAAATAAGTTTCTTCGTATAAGGGTTTATCAGATGTTAAACAACGACTAACGTTATGATTCAATTACGGTGTTTGCCATTTATTAACAAATAAAATAGCGTTTATTTGTATTAAAAGGATTGTTTTACCAAGAAAATGTGTATTTTTAGATTTTGTACCGATTTTTATATTTGTGTGAAAGACATGACAATTGTATTGTACAATAATGTTGCTCGTCTCATGTGCTTTGTTTTACTTTGTATTTGCGAGTTTTTCCGTTTGCATACACTTGATAGAACTGCATGTAATTAATGCAATTGAAGGAAATTAGTAACGAAAAAGTTGAATGCATAATGTAATGCTTGAACTATCCTCAAAATAACTAAATTGTATACTATAATATATGCCTATCTTCGCTGTTAATCAGCCAATTTAGATTTTTTATTTACAATAACACGATAGGTAATTTTGTGTTATAACTTAACAACAAAATTCATTAAGTGCAGAAGACCATTGTTTTTCAAACACTGTTAAATGAATAAAATATATAAACGAAAATTTAAAATTAAGACAGGTGAAAACTCACTAGAATATTGTCAGAACTCTATTTAATATATAACGAAATATTGAATAGCGGATTCAGCATACTAGCAGAAGCAAGATGTTGATTATACTTTAAACATACGTGTTCTGGATTGCTGTTATGTTCTCAGTATCTTCTTTGATCCAGATTTCACGCATTTTCACACGGTAGAAAAAAAAAACAATTTTGTCTGTATGCCTATTTTAGCGATTGGTTATTTTTGAACGTAAGCCTTTAATTTTCTGTTTAATGTAGTCTTTTTAATAACGATCGTAAGTAGCTGAACGAATGATTTGTATTGAAAAATGTTCCGTTTTAGTCAGTATCGCCGACCGTAAAAGGAGTACTGTGACTCTATCCATGACATAATGCGCACAACCTTTAAATGTCACATTCTACATTCAACATTGTTGTTATTTCGTTTCTCAAATGTAATTTTTTCTCTTAATATAGGAATTATGAAACATCTGAAATCTCGTAAGGAGAGACACCCGTTTCACCATCTCAATACATCCTAAGTTTGAAATACTCAGTATTGAATAGTGTAGTGTATCCTTTCAGAATCAGAGTCCAGAATCAGAGTCCTTTAATAATTGCGTCGCGTTCTGAGAAAACTGGGAATACTGCATGTGCGTAAGGTGTCGACCCAAATTAGCCTGTGCAGTCCGCACAGGCTCATCAGGAACGACACTTTCCGCTTTTATGACATTTTTCTTTCAAATGAGGTCTCTTTTTAGCAAAAATCCAATTTAGGCGGAAAGCGTCGTCCCTGATTAGCCTGTGAGGACTGAACAGGCTAATCTGGAACGACACTTTACGCACATGCATTATGCCCAGTTTTCGCCGAACTCGACACAATTGAGCACTTTGCCTATGGCCACTTCAATTCACATCACAATCCTTTCTCAATTGAGTCGGATGCGTATCGACTATTCACAAATTTCCTCTCGACTTGCGTCTATTTCTACTCGACTACTTGCACTTTTATTAGCTATTTGCTTTATATTTTAGCCTCGTTCTTGGAAAACCGGGTTTAATGCATGTGCGTTAAGTGTCGTCCCAGATAAGCCTGTGAATTTTGAACAAGCTAATCAAGGACGACACTCTCCGACTCAACTAGATTTTCGTTTACAATAGAATTCCTATAAGCCCACATTTTCATATAAGCGGAAAGTGTCGTCCCTGATAAGCCTGTGCGGACAAAACATGCTAATCTGGGATGACACTTTTCGAACATTTATTATGTCAAGTTTTCAAAAAACGAGGCTTATTTATAACAAGACCTTTCGTTACAGATCTGAATGCACAGGAGGCCCTTTACGACACGTATGATGACCAGGTTGGCCTTGACTTCCCAAGTGGCTGTAGGAGAAGAACCCTGGTTAAATACGCTAGGGACTGCAAACTCTTGATCCAAAGGAGATGGAACGGCTACCGTGTCAGGGTACATATTCTGCGATATAAGATACACTAAACATTGTCACACTAATCATATAATGCATTTGTCTTTGTATCTTGACTTGCAGATAGGAAACATGAAAGACTTTAAATCCACATTTACAGTCACAATCAGCTAATATTTCGTAAAATATTACAATATTGCATAAAATAAAATTAACCCATTAACAATCAGTGTACCTTATAGCAAAAGCCATAATTGCAAGGCTAGACTGTAGTCTGGCAACATAGATTTAACAAGATTCAAACGGCTTTGTTTGGTAAACTCAATAATGAATACATGTACATATGCCCTTGTGTTTGTACGATGCTTTTACACAGTTTGGCAAAAATACAAAAAACATGTCATGAATTTAAAAGAGAATGTATGCATTATATTTAAACATACAGAATAATTCAACTGCTAAAAATACATATTTGTGTGTATTGATAGTATTTAACCCATTTATGCCTAGCGTCTAGAAAACAGGCATTGGCAAACAGCGTAGACCCAGATGAGACGCCGCATGATGCGGCGTCTCATCAGGGTCTTCGCTGTTTGCTTAAAGGAATTTTTGTAAGAAACATTCTAAATATAGAAATCAATATACCAGACATCCCTAATTTTGGAAATGAATTGATCCAATTAAGAAGGATGGGAGAGTCCACTCGGCATAAATAGGTCAATAATGTGGCGTGAAATCAAACAGTAATCTGCATCAACTGTTCTCGTTTCTTTCAGGACCCCGCTGATAAGTCTCATATCCTGGTTGTTCCGTGGATAGTCAGACAGAATACAGAGTGCCGTGTCATCATCAACACTCTGAAAGGTCGCTGCGAAGGATCAACCACCAACGCACCTACGTCTACTACAGACACTGCTGCATACTACGGCGAATCAGACTACTACAAATAGAAGAACAATTCAAGAACAAGTGCAAAGGACACATTTAACGACTCCTACGAATACAACGAATACTAAAGCAATCACTATTTTAAAGAAATGAAAAGGACTGTTTATTGGCAAACTTGTATTCCACACAATAAAGTTAATTATCAAGAGACAGTATTATAGTAACTTTTGTATTTCTAAAACAACTATACTCGGTAAAAATATGTTGGTAATACGTCTATGCCAGTTGAAGAAAGTCATATTAATTCTGCAGCAAGCTGCTGACAAAGTATACTTTCGTTTTAATTAACTTTCTAAGCATCGACCATATCATGTAACCATGTATAAACAAATACTAGCATATTGTACTAGTGGATTTATATATACATGTAGTGTATATTTAAATTAATGATAACGTTCAAAGATTTACCATTAAACCAAGCTGTTTACATACACTATCTTTTGGGATTGAATCTTTTAAAATCAAATGAAACATGAACTGTTTTCTTCATTCACCGTCCGAACAAAATTGGTTTTATCTAGCATTAATTGTGGATTCGTCAAAGGAGTTTGTTTCCAAAAGCAAACGCTGCCTTTAAACCAGTTGATACATGCTTGTATACATGTATTTAAAATTACCAAAAGTATTTAATAAAAGACCAACTTCAATTGATATTCTTGTTTACGTGTTCCAATGCATTTTGTAAATGTGTTTGTCAACAAACAAATTGGCTAGAATAATTGACAAGGCCATTATACCATAACGAATAGGCAAATACACTAAGATTTTAAACAGACGTTCCTCTACGCAACTGAATTACACTTAGATTTCAAACAGACGTTCCTCTACGCAACTGACTTACACTTAGATTTCAAACAGACTTTCCTCTACGCAACTGACTTACACTTAGATTTCAAACAGACGTTCCTCTACGCAACTGACTTACACTAAGATTTCAAACAGACGTTACTCTACGCAACTGACTTACACTTAGATTTCAAACAGACGTTCCTCTACGCAACTGACTTACACTTAGCTTTCAAACAGACGTTCCTCTACGCAACTGACTTACACTAATATTTTAAACAGACGTTCCTCTTCGCAACTGACTTACACTTAGATTTCAAACAGACGTTCCTCTACTCAACTGACTTACACTTAGATTTCAAACAGACTACTCAACTGACTAACACACTTGACATACACTTACATGTTGATTATTGAGATATTCAATACAAAGTATGTTTCCCACGGTGAGATATAGCCCAATACAAAGGCAAACTGAAACTCCAGTCACATTATCAGGAGAGAAAATGTTATTTACACCCGCTAGTCCTTAATTTGATGGACGTGTACTATTGCCTTTGTAATAGAGAACACAGCAAGCTACACGCCATACACTGCGACATGAAAAAAACTGAATAATTAAAACTCTATTCACCTCTTTTAAAACGTCGACGTTAGCCCAGTTATGCTTAGTGTCAGAAAAAAGGCCTTGGCAAACAGCGTAGACATGCGGCGTCTCATCAGGGTCTGCGCTGTTTGCTTAACCGAACTTCTGTGAGAAATATTCTAAAAATAGAAATAAATATACCAGACATCTCTAATTTTGGAAATAAATTGATCCAATTTAGAAGGATGGGAGAGTCCACTCGGCATAAATAGGTTAAGCATGGTAGTATAAACCGGTTGAATGGCGCACCGGACGTCACACTTAGCTGGGAAACAATCACTTAAACAAACGTGTACAAACATGAATATCATTGCATCGTTATACAAATATAAATGAAATAACAGAATATTTAAATTTGGTGTAGAATTCAAATTTAGTTACTAGGTGGTTTAATAAGCACTAGCGCAACTTTCTGATGCACGATGAAATAAAATTAATACAAATATCAACGAAAATTCGTCTTGTTCACAATATGAACGAAGCATTACGTCGCCTTAATTCTAAATTCGCGAATGTTAAAAATTGCAAAAATGGAATATTTGGTATCATTTTGTCGGGCTTGACGAGCTCTACACGATGCAACAAACGGCATATGTGAACCTGTCTCTACTTAGGCACTATTCACCCCTCAACATTGGCGAAACGTGACAATGTTCTATTCATTTAAATTCTGAAATCGCGAATGTCTTTGTGTAGGATTATGTAAATAAGTAAACAATGTGATTTCCATAATCACGAAACTCAAAACTTTTCTTTAAAATTTACGTTAAAAAGTCGCGAATGTAATTATTAATTAATATAACTTTTTTATTTTAAAAGCAATTGTCTTTAAATTTTGCACATTGATAGATTGCATACATCTCAACCACCTGTCAAAAGTTCATAAAGATATCTTTTTTTATAACACATGGTTTGTTATTTCAAAACTTTAGAAGCGATTTTCTCGAAATCACTTTTTTGGACTTTCGTGCATTCAGAATTATTATATAGACGATTATTCAAGTCTCATATACTATTATTACCCGATGCCTTATATAAATGATAATTAATATTTGTGTGCTATTACCTCGTCGAGAAAAGAATGTTTTAAACTGTTACCGGTGAATATTTCGGGGTTTTTTTCTCCAAAAGGTTGCTTTTCCGGGATACATATTTTGACATAGATTTGTTCCTCTAACTGAACTGATAAATATAAACGCACCACCTGTCTCATCGGTCATTTTTCAATTTTAATTTAATGAGTAAATGGACTTTTTTGATCAAATGTAAATGCCGGAGTATTAATTCGTGCAAACCATTTTTAATGAGTGTCAACACAACCTAGTATCAGCTACTTTCGGGCCTTGATGCATTCGCGGTTTGACTTCCTGTGCGAATATTTCATATAATAAGCACATTGTTTTGATCAGAAAAATATCGATCTTCAAATAACACATTAAAATATAATGAATTCAATTGGGTTACTCAGGATATGAAACACCGGTCACGTCGAGAGGTAATCTAATCAGTAGGCAGCTTTCATGTGAAATTACACATATTTGTAATTTTTCTCGTGTACGATTCCATTAAATATATTCTATAGTTAGGAACTGGTTGCATTCAAACCTTAATCAGAGCGAATATTGGATCAAAATGTATGGTAAAAAAACAACAAACAAAAACAATTGCACTGTCATGGTAGTAGTATTTTGAACCTTTATTTAACATTTTCACCCCATACATGTCAAGGCAACGGTGGTACTATAACTTTAAGGTTTCAAATGCTACTGAACATCTTTGAATTTATGCAGGCTGTATTATGATTGTGTCATAAGATACTCAAAAGGAAGCACCTTAAGGTTAATTTTCTCATCTTTTTCATGAGCTTCGTTCATTTATTTCAACGTAGTTGAATCAAATGTTCAGAACGTCATCATAAATCATCCAATATCGGCTTCAATAAAAGTAATGTCACTAATAAACGTAGACAGTTTTGATTAGTTTGTATACGGTTCAATGTGAATATTCTATGGCATCTGTCGATTGCATGTGATTGAGAAAATATGGATATTGTGTCCGCCAAGCGTCCGGCAGGTCAAGGGTTTGATCCTCACCGTTGGAGCGTTCTTTAGATTTGACACAAAGACACCACTTACTGGTTCTAACAAGGAAACATACTCGAGAGTGTTTCAATAAGTGTTCCAATCGAGCTTAAATATAAAGGGTTTAAACAAATGAGACAATATCAAAGCTTTTTTTTAATCCCAAACGGGTCTCGTTCTAGGAAAACGGCGCTTAATAAATGTGCGTAAAATATCGTCACATGTATTCAAGAGATCCGCGATGTTATCTTTAAAATCTGAACTGGGCTGATTGAAAACAACAATAATATCTTAAATGATATGATTGTCAATGGGGACTCATTAAATATGAAGGGTCTGTGATCGAGAGGTCCGTGATGGACTGATACTAACACTGATTATCTTGTAAGTAATCGAATGTACATCAACATAAACAGGATGTTTTCGCGTATGTCCTTCGTCCACTGATTGATATTTGATAATGCTACTAGGATTTCGCCTTGAAATCAGATTTACGATAATGTGTGTATCAATTTAGCAAGCATGTTCTATATTCTTGACAGTAATGGCTAATAAAACTTTCCATTCGTCTCTAAACGGTGCTATAGGACGGTATCCTTGACGTGGTCATAGGTCCACGGGCGTAGCAGTTGTATTTTATTTTAAATGTTCCGTCAACGTTTGATCGGGAGGGGCACAGGGCGGCAAGGAGGGACACGTTCCTACGATGGCATTTGCAATCGCGTTTTAGACTCACGCTGTTCTATGCGTAGGTCACAATAATATGATTGTAAAGCAATATAACATTTTCAAATGAAAGTTAGTTTAGTGTGAACCTATTTATTTTAGCTCGATAACATATTAAGGCTTATTTGAAGCGCTCTCGAATCCGTTTCCTGGGACTAGAACAAGTACTTTGTGTCTTTGGGGGAGATTTATAGAAGGCTCTGTCCTCCCGATTGCTAGGCGGACACCATTTCCGCAACGCCTCGACGACTGATTATATCAAAGTTCACTGGAGTAAACCAGTAAAGTCTTAAACAGGTAATTATATGTTAGAGGAAAATTGACAAACGTTTTACCAATAATACATGGCAGCTAAATGAATAAAACAATTACATGAAAGGCAGGGCATTATATTTCAGGGCTACTTTAAAGGGATTGCTAAGCATTATAGCATGTTTTAATTAATTGAAATCTCAGTATAATAATACCATGGCGTTTAAGACATTTGCAAACATACAAATCCAATGAAATTTTCAACAACGGTTTATATTATAAATACGATAAACTTTCAAAAGAATTACAATGACATTAGCATGTGCTATCTCGTAAAGAGCGTTATTCGGATCCAAATGTAATTTCAATTTTACTTAATTCGTTCACTTCAATTTATGTCTTAAATAATTGACTTATACAAATTAGTTTTCAAGTTGTAAATGCATTTGTGTAACTATTTTATTGAAATGTATTGGTAGTTGCTTTCTGTATTTCTTACTTGTTATTACGAACTATATTCTGACAAATGCTTAATTCCTGCAATACGCTTAACGCCACATACTCAAAATTAAAATATTTCGAACAGATTGTAACTCTATTTAACTGACTTTTTAAACATCATCTTCTTTGTTTGAACGTATGATCGTCTATTGGCGGCTTTAGTTAGCTATTTAAATTTCACAATTGTGTCGTGTTCTGAGAAAACTGGGCATAATGCTTGTGCGTAAATTGTCATCCCAGATTAGCCTGCGCAGTCCGCACAGACTTATCAGGGACGACAATTTCCGCTTTTATGGAATTTTTCGTTTAAAGGATGTCTCTCCTTAGCAAAAGTCCAGTTGAGGCGGAAAGTGTCGTCCCGGATTAGCCTGTGCGGACTGCACAGTCTGATCTGGGACGACACTTTACGCACACGCATTTTGCCCAGTTTTCTCAGAACACGACACAATAAGTCACAATGGTTGTTGTTAAGATCCAATCATTACGGACGATCTATTAAATCTTTGGACGACCGGCTAATGCTTAGTAGATTTTTATCGATTCTCCCATATGACCATCAACATCCTTTACTGATTCTATTTCTGTTAAATGGGTACTATCAATGTTTTTCAACTTATTATTTATAAAAAATATAGAAAACAGTCTGGCTGACGTTTGGAGGAGTACTCTACACATGTTTAACACATGGTTGTAACCAACATGCTTTTCAGGAGCACATTTTATGTATCAATATCACATATATATGATATGTTTAAAATACCATGTTAATGGCATTTTTTTTGTCGTGTCCCAAACTGCGAAACGCTCCCTTTAAAGATAAAGGATGTGCAGAATGTATATATTCGCCCGTGTATTCAGTCCAGATCAGTCTTTCAAAGATTTACTAAGTGACCAGGATGAACAAGCTGATACTTGCACTCTTTGTTGTTGTGTGCGTGGTAGTCGTCAATGCCCAAGGTAAGGGCAAATAGTATTGTTTTAATAAGTGTCAATGTGTTAGTGTTTATCAGACATTTAACAAAGACTAGAGTTATGATAAAAAACGGTGATTTTAGGCCAATCAAAAACAGTTCGGAGTTCTTATGCGGATGATTTTAATAGTAGAATATCCGAACAACAAATATCCATTTATTCACAAATACAGTATCTTATTTTGTTATTTATATGCATTGTACTAACGTTATATGTTTTTTTTTATAACGATGTTTATAATTTTGTAAAAGAAATGGCTACTGTCTTGTACAATACTGTAACTCGTCGCATGTGCTTTATTTTACTTTGTATTTGCGAGTATTTATGTTTGTATATACATTATAGACCTACATTTAATTATTGCAACTGAATGAAATTTGTAACGAAAGAGCTCAGCAAATAAATTTTTACTCAGAATCGTTGACGAAAAAGGACCACTGGGACTCTATCCATGACATAATGGGCACACCCTTTAAATGTCACATTCTACATTCTACAATGTTGTTTATTCGTTTCGCAAATGTAAGTTTTACACTCAATACAGAAATTATGAAATATTTGAAATCTCATTAGGAGAGACATCCGTTTAATCATCTCAATACATCATTAAGTATTTAACACAACTTAGTATTTAATAGTATAGTGTATCCTATCAGATTCAGCGTCGATTCCTGATGAAGTAGTTCACCTATCGCCTCTTCAATCTGCACCAGAACTGTTTCCTAATTGTGTCCTGTTCTGACATAACTGGGCATAACGCATGTGCTTAAAGTGCGTATAGTGTCGTCCCAGAATCAGGGACGACACTTTCCGCTTTTATGACATTTTTCGTTCAAATGAAGTCTCTTCTTAGCAAAAATCCAATTAAGGCGGGAAGTTTCGTCCCTGATTAGCCTGTGCGAACTGCACAGGCTAATCTGGAACGACACTCTACGCACATGCATTATGCCCAGTTTTCTCAGAACACGACACAATTGAGCGGTTGTCCTATGGCCTCTTCAATCTCTCTCAATTTTCTCTCCTGATTGCAAATATATTAGCTATTTATAAGCTTTTTTCTTTATATTTGAGGCTCGTTCTTTGAAAATCGGGTTTAATGCATGTGCGTAAAGTGTCGTCACCAGATTAGACTATGCAGTCCTTACAGGCTAATCAGGGACGACACTTTTGGCCTCAACTATATTTTCGTTAACCAGAGACTTCTTTTAAACCCAAATTTCCATTTTAGCGGAAAGGATAAGCCTGTGTGGACTGCATGTACTAATATGGATTGACATTTTTTGCACATGCATTACGTCCATTTTTCCAAGAACGAGGATGTTTTTTTATACGATGTTTCTTTCGTTACAGTTCTGAAGGCGGGAGAGGCCCTCTACGACACCGAAGAGGCCCTCTACGACACGGATGATAACCAGGCTGTTGGCCTGGTGTTCCCAAGCGGCTGTAAGAGACGGACCCTGTATTGGTACGCCAGGAACTGCCTACTCAAGGTCACACTCAGATGGAATGGCTGGCTTGTCAGGGTATGTATGCTGCAATATGACGTACACAATGTCTGGTCATTATAATCATAATATGCATGTGTGTTTGTATCTTGACTCGCATTTGTGTCGCGTTCTGAGAAAACTGGGCATTATGCTTTTGCGTAAATTGGCATCCCAGGCTAATCAGGGACGACAATTTCCACTTTTATGGAATTTTTCGTTTAAATAAGGTCTCTTCTTAGCGAAAATCCAGTTTACGCGGAGTCGTCCCGGATAAGCCTGTGCGGACTGCACAGGCTAATCTGGGACGACACTTTGCGCACATGCATTACGCCCAGTTTTCTCAGAACACGACAAATTTATGAAACATCTTAAAATTCATTATGTCATTAACCCATATATGCCTAGCGTCTAGGAAAAAGGCCTTGGCAAAAAGCTGTTTGCTTAAAGGAATTTCTGTAAGAAATATTCTAAATATAGAAATAAATATACTAGACATCCCTAATTTTGAAAATAAATTGATCCAATTTAGAAGGATGGGAGAGTCCACTAGTCATAAATGGGTTAAAACTCGGCAATAGTGCAATATTATTCAAAAATTGTTATTAGTGTACCATAAATGCAGTGTAACTATATGAATTATTCTTTCTAGGTTGCCAATTTTGATAATTTGAATAAGACGCATATGCACGTTTTATACTGAAACTAATGCGAATAAACACTCGATTAATAATTTATCTGTGTGCTGATATATTTTGCGTGCGATTTGGTGGACCATTTGATCCTGCAATTCGTTTGCTTCACTATATTATCAAACCATAGTAGTAGACATAATAACGCGTTTTAATGCAGTCATTAAAAAACAATCTGTAGGGTTTCTCAAATTTTTAAGAGACTAACAGGTTTGGAAAAAATACAAAAAAAATGTCATGGAATGAAAACAGAATGTATGCATTATATTGAAACATGCAAAATATTTTTTTTTAAGTTAAAAAAACACGTCTGTTTATTGATAGTAGTCAATGTGGCGTGAAATCTAACAATACTCTGCACCAACTTGTCTCGTTTGTTTTAGGACCCCGCTTCTAATAGGTATATTACGAGGATTCCGTGGATAGTCGGGAAAAATCAGAGGTGCCGTACGATCATCAACGCTCTGAGGGCCCGCTGTGAAGCTGCACCAACCACCACCACCACCAGACGTTCGACTACTAGGTGGCCAACCATCACCACCAGACCTTCGACTACTAGGTGGCTCGATTCATACCACGGCGAAGCAGAATACTACCATTAGAACGATTAACCAGAACCAGATTCTCATAACAAACAACTCCTACGAATGCAACGAATACTAAGGCAATCACTATTTAAAAGAAATGTACAATAACTTTCAGATTTGATATTCACATCTAAAACCTTTAAACGAGGTTGATAATTTTATTTTTTAAACCTAACTTTTTACATAAAATACATTTTGGCATTGTATTTTTTTGAAATCAAATGAATAATGAACTGTTTTCTAAATTCACAATCAAAACGAAATTGATTGGTTCTAGCATTGATTGTGAAAAAAGTTTGAAATATGTTTTTACTGGCAAACGTTGCATATATATGCTTGTATATTTAAAAAAATCAAAAGTATTTAATAAAAGACGAACTTATATTGTTTCTATGCACTTTTTGAACATGTGTTTATCCAAATATGTTGGCCTTGAATGTCTGGCCATTATCCCTTAAAGGGAGACTGTACGATTTTCATATGTATTAAATTGTAATATATTGATAAAAATATGTTACACTAACATAAAATAGACAAGAAAAAGTACACATCGAAGACGAATTTCATAAAATGCAGCCAAGACAAGTAAGCGCTGGTTAAAGCCGATGCCGACACTTTTACTCGTATTTGCTTGGAAACAAAATTGTTTCTTTGTGTCGTATGAACGAATCTACACTAAAACTAAATTTAGATTCACATTGTACATGCATGATATATATGCTGGCGAATTCGGCTGGAAGCCTTTTTTCGATTTCAGAATAAAATATCTGGCTTATTTCGCATTTTTCGACACATGTTTTTCTTAATTTTAATTTTAATTTATATTGAAGTATATATATTTTAAATAAATCCATAACTATTTGACAAAATCGTACCGTCCCCCTTTAACACAAGGATAGTGGAATGTGTACTGGACATTACGGTTCGTTGAATTAAAAAGAAATTGCACACACGGTCTGCTCAATATAAGTGTGTTTAGAAACACAATGCTATATTTCCAGCTCAAACAACGTTTGCATGCAGAAATTTGTCAACACCATTGACTTACACGCTATTCATATAATCACATGCTGTTTCTAGTGATTTGCAATACAAGTTTTGTCTCTGACACTGAGCTATGGGCCAATAAGTAAGAAAAATGAACACCAGAAACACCAGGAGAGATACTTTAATTAACAACCGCCGAGAACACAGCAAACTACATTCAATACACTGCGACATAAAACCGCAAAAAAATTAAAGCTCGGTTTGGAAAAGTCCATGTAAAGAATAGGGTATACCCGGTTTAAAAGCGAACGAATGTCACACTTAGCAGGGAAATAATCACACACACACACACACGTGATAAAACATTAATATCATAGAGCTGTTATTCAAATAAAAATGAAATATCACAACATTACAACTCGATGCTATTCCAATTGTGTTACTCGGTGGTTGAATAAGCACCAACGCAACGAAATAACAACGGTCTGCTGCACGATTAAAGGAAGTTAATAGTACTCTAAATTTAACCCATTTATGCCGAGTTGACTCTCCCATCCTTCTAAATTGGATTAATTTAGTTCCAAAATTAGGATCACGCGGCGTCTCATCTTGGTCTACGCTGTTTGCCAAGGCCTTTTTTCTAGACGCTAGGCATAAATGAAGTTAATAAAAATCTCAATTCAATTCCTTCTTGTTGACACGATTTCTGAACGTCGCATCAGATCGTTATAATACCGATCATTTCGATTGAGTAAGAAGACGTACTGTGGAGACTTCAAGTATCGATATTGGATTGTTCATTCAACAGAACTTATTAATGAGCCTCGCTCTGTGAAAAGGGGGTTAATGCGTGCGTTAAGTGTCGTTACAGATAAGCCTGTGTAGTCCGCACAGGCTAATCAGGGACTACTTTTTCGCCTAAACTAGATTTTCGTTCAGAAGATACTTTCTTTATTCGAAACATATCATATAATCGGAAAATGTCGCCCCTGTGCGGTTTGCACAGGCTTATCTGGGACGCCACTTTAGGCACATGTATTAAACCCCCTTTTCACAGATCGAGACTCCAATATCCACGCAAAACCTGTCGAATGTCGTTTATGTTCATACGACACATTCTTCGTTCATACATGTATACACGCATTGGTTTTAGATTGATACAATGCAATGGTGGCATTTTATCGTATACACTCTCTTTAAACCTTTGTGGTTGTGTTTTATCGTAATGCCGAATGCTCATTTTAGTGAACCAGAATATCATTTACAGTCGATATAATTTAAACGTCCGTGTTTTGGCCATGTAATTAAAAGCCATGAACTGATAAATGCAATACTTTAAAGCTTGGAAAAGATACATTACTCTGTTTTTGTCACACAACTTAGTGAATGGTTCAACTGATTGGTCTTCTGATATGAAGATGTAGTTTTGTTGACATTTTGAAAGTAATACGAATGTCGGTTTTTTTCTTCTTGATATTTTACAATAGAAAAAGGACACTAACATCTTATTTGGGTTTGAAAATTTTAAATAAAACCTATATCTGAATTAGTTAAAGATGTGTCTTGTTAGCGTCTTACTTTTTATCCCCACACTTTTTGAAAAAAAGGTGGGGATATTGTGGTTATCTCCGCCGTCCGTCCGTCTGTCTGTCCGTCCGTCCTGGCCAATATCTCCTCCTACACTTTTAGCACTAGATCATTGAAACTTACACACATGGTAGCTATGAGCATATGTGCGACCCTGCACTATTTGGAATTTTGATCTGACCCCTGGGTCAAAAGTTATGGGGGTTGGGGTGGGGCCGCGTCAGAAATTATCACTCATTTTTTTAGGTTATTTTACATTTACTTCTTTATTTCTACACCGATTCACTTCAAATTGATACTGGACCTCTCTTATGACAATACGGTCAATCTCAACCATGCATGGCCCCATTCCCAACCCTGGGGCGCCCCGCCCACATAGGCCACACCCACCAAAAATTTCCATTTACTATAATTTTTTCATTTCTACACGGATTCACTTCAAATTGATACTGAACTTCTCTTATGACATTAGGGTCAATCTCAACTATGCATGGCCCCATTACCAACCCTGGGGCGCCCCGCCCACATAGACCACACCCACCCAAAATTGCCTTTACTATAATTTCTTCATTTCTACACCGATTCACTTCAAATTGATACTGAACTTCTCTTATGACAATACGGTCAATCTCAACTATGCATGGCCCCATTACCAACCCTGGGGCGCCCTGCCCACATAGGTCACACCCACCCAAAATTGCCTTTACTATAACTTCTTCATTTCTACACCAATTCACTTCTAATTGATACTGAACTTCTCTATGACAATACGGTCAATCTCGACTATGCATGGCCCCATTACCAACCCTGGGGCACACCTAGGTCAAACATTCGGTGTGGGGATACGCGTCGGCCTCTGCCGCGCCATTTCTAGTTTATATTATTACTGCCAACTGTTAATACTCTTCTAAAGGCGCCAGTACATAGACACAGAAATACATGCATTTTCAAGGGAATTAATTCTAATAAAAAAGTGTGTATTATAATTTCCGATTAATTCTTGTGGAACTCCCAGCAATATTATCTCAAACACATTTAACGTTACATAAATCGTCGTTTCTTTCTTTTGTATTTAGGTCGGTTAGATATCCATTACTAAGCCTTGTACACTAAGCAATATTATGGACATTTTATAAAGGGTGTTATATTTCTAAGTTTAGTATTATCGCAATCTCAAATTAAGGATAGTCAATTTGATCCGAAAACAACAACAAAAAAACATTGAAATAAATGCATAGCCTTTGATGTACTTTATCGGTGTATTTTGTACACAAATTGATTGACAAATCTTCATGTTAATGAGTAATAAAATATAAAACACATATGCACACGACATTTTGGTAATTTAACAAGAAAATGTAATTTGCAATTTGATGCGTTGAGACTAATAATTTTTTATAACGTACACATACACGTTTGAAATTATTATCATTGACTGCCAATGACCGTTTAAACATAATATTATAGTTAAAACATTAAATCAGATCGTTTCATACCCCTAAGTCTTACATTGTAGAATTATATACATGAAAACAATAATTTAGAACCTAACTGTTATCCCGTTTGTAAACAGCAATTAAGTTCTGATTGTCATTACAGATAAACTATTTTAACGACATTTGAAACGGAAAAACGCACGCCAGTCACATCTTGAGAAAATCCTGTTCTATCATGACGTTGGGAAGGAGCAATCTAAACAATAATCTAGTCAGATAGAATCAATACTTAACAGAATTTACATTCAATCAGGACGTTGGAAGTCAGCATCAATACTTAGCATCACTTATATTTAAGTGAAGGTCTTTTGTTGGTGAAGATGATACGGAAAATAAATCACAATATTGACAGCATAAATTACGTCCAAATAAGGGGGCAGTTTCACAGTTGTCTATAAAAAAATATGTTTTTTTACAAGTCGATGAGCGTAGGTCTTCCAACGCAACTTGGATAATGTAAATGTGCTGCACTCCACGAAGAAGTAGTAACACTTGTTGTTGTCAATGATACTACTGAGCCGGGGTTTTCAAGAGCAATTGTGTGCTATTTTCTGTCAATTTATATGAGCCTCTCTCTCTGCAAAGGGGGTTTAATGCATGTGCGTAAAATGTCGTACCAGATGAGTCTGTGCAGTCCACACAAGCTCATTAGGGACGACAATTTCCGCTTTTATTATATGTATCGTTTTAAAAAAGACTTCTTGCCGAAAACTCAGTTTTAGCGGAATTATTCGTCACTGATAAGCCTGCACAGGCTAATCTGGGACGACACTTTACGCACCTGAATTAAACCCACTTTTCACAGAGCGACCCTGATCTGAAATTATGGGATGTGTGTCTGTGATGAGCCAAACCGGTAATTAATTTACATTTAGGCCTAGTTAGAACCGTCACAACTAGATTGTTGATTGATTTTACTACACAAGCGTATCGTTGTCTATAACACATGCTAGATTTAACAGTGTTATACTATAATAGCGATTTAAGATCGATGGACTACTAGAGAAAAACCAGAACACATAAGTATTCTGTGTACTTTTATCAGGATACACTCATCTTCCAAGAGATCAGTTATTTGTGAATAAAATACGATATAAACCTTGGTGTTTTCATCGACCGTAGAGAACTTTTATCTCTTACATGGTAAGTGTACGCTTTCAATTGTTGAGTAGCATGCATTGGTGCTTCCTTCGATTAAATAATATATTGATAAACGAGTTTTGTTAAGTGCACGCTTTGTATGGGTAGGACGCATTAGTTCTTTCTTCCTTAAGATCTTATATCGATACACCATTTTTGGTAAGTGGACGTTTATTTTATTGTATAGGTAACATGTATTGGTGCTTTCTTCGTCAAGACACTATACTGATGAACGAATATTTTATTTTAAAATAGTTATGCGCGTATTCTGACTCTTTTTTTAACTAATGACTTTCGGTAAAAGTTTAATTATTTACCCATTGCCTGAGCACAATACTTGACATTAAACTAACATAGAAGTATATGTTCCTCTTGGGAATTCAAAAACATATCCGTTTATGTTGTAATTACAGAGCCATTGTACAAATAAAAATTAAAAATAAAAGTCCCGTGACTTTTGGCATGCTTGGCATGAATGTCCTTTCACTATTAGCAGCTGTTATCCCAATGAAATTGTTCATATAAATAAGATAAAAAAAAATAATATTGATATATATTGGTTTGTCCAAGCTTCAACCTAAATATTGAACCAATTTATTATTTTTAAATTTTACAACATAAAAAAATACAAACTTAAAGCAGTATAGTTTCTCTTTTCCGGCAAGTTAAATAAGCATTTGATCAAATTCCAAAATGCGCTGGACGCTCTCATGTTTATATGATTGTTATGTATTCAGTCCACATCAGTTCTGTACAGATCTACTCAGTCACCACGATGAACCAGATGGTACTTTTACTCTTTGTGGGTTTGTGCTTAGCTGTCTTGGAGGCTAAAGGTAAGCGCAAACTGTATTTTGAAACGCGTTTATAATGTATAAGTGTTTATCAGGCGTTACACAANTGATCACGTTTTCATCTCTGATCTAGATTTCACACATCCGCAAACGAAGATACTTTTTTTCATAAATTCAAAAAATATTCGGCTGTATAACTTTGTATGGCGATTGATTATTTCGAAAATAAGCATTTAACATTTTCTTATTGTTGAAGTCTTTTAAATACGTATTGCAACTTACTATAAAATAACAAATGATTTCAAGAACCGCTTGTGTTTTTATTTTGAAAAACATATCCGCTTGACTCAGTATGGCTGACGAAAAAAGGACATTTGTCACATTTTCGCTGACATAATGAGCGAAAACTGTCTAAAATGTAAGTTTTTCTCTCAATATAGGAATAATGTAAAATTCCAAATATCATAAGGAGAGACATCCGTGTTACAATCTAAATACATCCCACATTTTAAATACTCAGTATGTAATGCATTGTGTATCATATCAGCATAAGTGTCCATTCCTTTTACAGCGGTTCGCTTTTGTCAATACAATCCATATCAAAATCCTTACTTATGTCGCACTTTCAATCCACAGCAGCATTCTTTCTAATCGAGCCGGTCGCCCATCGCCTATTCAAGCAAACATCAGCATTGTTTCCTAATGGAGCAGTTCACCTTTCGCCTCTTCAATCAACATCAACATTTTTTCCTAATGGAGCAGTTCACCTTTCGCCTCTTCAATTAACATCAACATTTTTTCCTAATGGAGCAGTTCACCTTTCGCCTCTTCAATCAACATTAACATTTTTTCCTAATGGAGCAGTTCACCTTTCGCCTATTCAATCAACATCAACATTTTTTTCTTAATGGATCAGTCCACCTTTCGCCTCTTAAATCAACATCAACATTTTTTCCTAATGGAGCAGTTCACCTTTCGCCCCTTCAATCATCATCAACATTTTTTACTAATGGAACAGTTCGCCTATTGCCTCATAAATCCATATCGGCATCCGTTCCTTATTGAACAAATTGCATCTCAACTTGTTTCTATTTCTACTTAAGTACCTGCACTTCACTATCGCCTCTTTAATACACATTAATATCCTTTTCCGGTTGCCCTAATTGCCGCTCAACTTGTTTCAATGGATACACAACAACTTACACTTATATTGTTATGTTTTTTCTATATTAAACACAACGTGCCTTTCGTCACAGTTTTGAACGCAGAGGAGGTCCTTTACGACACCGATGACGACCTGGCAGTGGGACTGGAGTACCCACGTGGCTGTAAGAGAAGAACTTTGGTTAGATACGCCAGGAAATGCAATCTCGTGGTCTTAACGAAATGGAATGGCTACCGCGTCAGGGTATATATTTTGCAATATCACATACATTATAACTGGTCACAATAATCATACATGTATAATGACAAATTATTTGCTCATAAAAATGTACACTCAATTCATAATGTGTATGTGTGCCTATATACTGTGTGTATAACTAGTTAGGTACCTCGATCCAGCAATATGTTTGATTTAGTATATTATCAAACCAGAGTAGAAGCATAATGTTGTTTTTATGTCACAGTCGTTTGAAAACAATCAGTAGGGTTTCTCAAAATGATTTAAGGTACTCAATAATAAACACATGTATAAATGTTCTTGTATTTTTACCGGACTTGTTCACAGTTTGGCCAAACGGCAATAAAAAGAAAGGTAATGGAATCAAGATGGATGTTACAACATATATGTTTGTTTATTTATAATTTGCGACCAAACAATCATATTATCATCTATAAGGCTTAGTTGTAAATGTGGCGTGAAATATAACACTAAATCGTTTCTTCCTTTTAGGACCCTGCATCCAATGAGCAAGTCACGAGGATCCCGTTTAAAGTCAGAAAGGATCATTGGTGCCGTGAAATCATCAACGCACTGAAAGCCCGCTGTGAAGCTTCAACAACCACCGCTGAACCGTCGACTTATAAGGAATCCGAATACCTCGGTGTATCCGAATACTATCTTTAAACTGATATAACAAGAACAGAGGCGCGGAACAAATTTAACGACCTCTACTTATACGATGAATTCTAACGCGAAAGAGTTTTTTGAACGAAAATAAAAAAAGATCGTTATGAAATGAATTGAAGTAAACATACCGTATGGTAACAGTTAATGAATTGTATTGAGCATTCCAAGTTCATATTCATCAATTGATTTAAGATTGTGTATCTTCATGCAGTATACATTGTTTACAATAGTGTTGATGTACCCTGTTTCTGTCAGTTTAGTATTAGTCTTTGTTTAGATTACTCAAATAAAACACAAACGGAAAATAACCATCCAGTACAATTCCTAAGTATAAATCTTTTTTTCATTTTCAGCGAACCATATTGCCATATCAAGTCAATATACTGTTATCCTTTCGTGTATTTACCATGCAATCAAAAGCAATAAACTGATAAAAGCAATTCTTTACAGGTTGGGACAGGTACATTACTCCTTGGTCACACAAATAAGTGAATAGTTTAACTTGTTGGTGCATGATATGAAGAAGTAGTGCAGTCTGTGCGATATGCATATTGCAAAATGTTTGTGTACGCTTAAATGTGAAAGGCGTAACCGCTCTACTATATATATATATATAAATATATGTCGATTTACTCCAGCGGAACTTCCAGCAAACAAATATTCAAACAAATAACAACTTTAAAGATAAACAAGAGATGCGTTTGTCAGAAAAACAATGCCCCCCTACTGCGCCGCTTTGATTTTTTTTACCTTTGACCTTGAAAGATGACCTTGACATTTCACCACTCAAAATGTGCAGCTCCATGAGATACACATGCATGCCGAATATGAAGTTGCTATGATCAATACTGCAAAAGTTATGACCAATTTTCGAAACCTAAACGCAAGTGTGACGGAATTTCAGAAGGACAGACAGACAAACAGACGGACGGACAGACGGACAGTGCGATCACTATATGCCACCCTAACGGGGGGCATAAAAATCGTCGGTCAAATATACATGACTGGGCATTAAGCCACTTAACAATATTATTGACATTTTTTTGAAAAAGGTTTGACTTGTATGTAATGTTTTGTCTCGAATTGAACAGTCAAGCGGATCTTTTATCAAAACATCCTTTAAGCACAAGCGGATCTTTTATCAAAACATCCTTTAAGCACAATTACATTACATTCATAGCCTTTGAAGTATTTTGCAGTGTTTAAGTAAGTACAAATGGATTAACAAATCTTCATATTCATGATTTATAATCATATAAAACACATTTTCATACAACATTTTGCTAATTATACAGAAACACCTTTAAACATGTGTATAAGTTGGGACGATTTTACAATGGAAACAAGTCACCCCCTGGTGTAATTATAATTTGTATAACGTACAAATGTACGTCGGAAAACCTCATCCTTTAATGCCATTGACCGTTTTGGGAAGACATTCCAATTTAAACTTAAAATCATATCGTTTAAAAATCATTTTTGTTACAGTGAAGAATTTTATACACGAAGTAAATCACCTTAACGTATGACTTTACTGTTTAGCCCGTTCGTAAACATCAATTAAGTTCTGATTGTCATTAGAGATATACCATATCTAGAACATGTTGAACGGAACAACGCACTTTTTCACATCTTGATACAATCATATTCAAGCAGGACGTTGGGAAAGAACATTTAGTTCGTAGATAGCATCAACACTTAGCATCGTCTATATTCAATCAGGGCGTTGGGAAGGAATATAGCAATAAACAACTCATCCAGCCAGATAGCATCAATACTTAGCCTCACTTATATCGTACTGATGGTCAATTAATGTTCAGGAGGATACAGAAAATAAACAACAATATTGACAGTAAATATAACGTCCATAAATGTGCCAGTTTCACAGTTGATTGGGAAAATATGTTGTTTTTTTCCACCAACATGGCAAACAACATTTTGTTTACAGGTTCATGGGCGGTTGTCTTCTAACGCAAAGTAAAGTAAGGTTATAGTGCTGCACTTCTTTGAAGAAGTCTTTATATTGGTTGTTGTGAAAAGTACTATTGAGACGGGTGTTTTCAAAAGCAATGTTATTCTTTTTTCTGTCACGCAACATGGAAATGATCTGCTGCGTGTCGTCAATGAGTCAAACCGTTCGCTAATGTTTTAACCTCACAGACGAGGAACCGTGCAATCAGTTTATATTATTTTAATGCAGATAAATATCAGCGTATTAAAAAAATTATCGCGGGTTTGTTTAGCCTCTGCAACATGCAATGCTATGAATAAAATACTACTGATTAACACATAGTAGCCAAACGCATTGAACCAGATTGTTCTCGCACACAATTAATCAGATTTTAATGTCCCGCGCTGATATCTATCCGAACGACACATAAACACTAAAATGGTACCATGTTAGTGTTCATGTGTCGTGTGAATAGATATAGTCGCGGGGTTATAAAATGGAATTAATTGGGTACGCGAAAAATTAAAAACGAGCATTTTATATCTACAAACATCCTTGTTACCAGAAAACACCTCGTTTTGAAATTTTGGCTTTTGCTATAAGGAACATTGATTTTTTATTGGGTAACTTTATTTTACGAAATACGTTACGAAATTTTCGTTGATTTTTGAGTATTAACCTTACTTTAAGGCTTCAGTATGTATAACTGAAAATTTAGATATGTTTTGTAAACTGAATTTACCATCGAGTATATCGTTCTTTAGTTAAAAACTTTCTTTGTTTACTCCACATATGCAAACATGTGCACACGTAGATAATGAGCATTTCATAATAAATAAATCGCCATTGAATATTAGGGAAAAACGTGTTGCTCCAGTGGTAACAACGCAGTAGGGGAGACCAGTGAGAGTTGCAGTGGATGCCTTGTGATGTGTATGAGCTCCCTTCACGGATGACAGCTATAACTGCTGTGCTCGCAACCAGTAACAATCAATTCTTTTACATTGCTAACTGTTGTCTGTGCGCGCGACACTACATTATTAGCTGAATGTTTAATTTAAATGTAACCTTTACATGTTTATGAACAACAACTGATAAATGATTTGAGTAAGTGTCAGTGTCAAGAATGTACTTGTAGAGTTTCAAATAGTTTTACTACAGTAAAATAAGGAAAGCAAGCCACGTTTTCCCACGATACATAATGTAGTGACTTTGGACTATATACTATGGGTATCGTTGATAAAGGGCGTTATGCAATGAATTTAATAAGAATGTAGCAGACGCTTTTAATATACCATCTAAATAGCAAGGGCTAAATGAAGAGTGTTGATTATTAAACTGTAGATTTGTACCATGATTTTTGTGACATAACCCCCTGTTAACCCCCTGTTAAGTCATATACAAATGAAAACAACTAGTATATTAACACGTCAAAAATGTAGAAACTATGAAAGTTGTTGCACACTACTGTAGTAAGTGAAATGTTTGTAATCATTATGTAATCCGTAATTTTAATTTCGTCGTGAGATCGGACACTTCGAGGCAGCCGCCTCTAAAACAATTGAGATGGATAATGATGAATATCTACGTATCTTACGTCTCTCATGACACTGTAAAATAATATATCTATTGAATGAGACAGTTCTTGTTAAAGCCCCATTAATATTCAAAAATCAACGAAAATTTCGTACAATATTTCGTAAAATAAAGTTACCCAATACAAAATCAGTGTTCCTTAGAGCAATAGCCAAAATCTTAACGCCAGATGTGGTCTGGTAACATGGATGATTGTAGACACAAAATGCTGGTTTTTATTTTTTGTGTCATAAACAAATTCCATTGTAATTTCCCGCGACGATATCTATTCATACGACACACGAACACTAAAATGGTATGATTGTAGTGTTCATCTGTCGTATGAATAGATATCAGTGCGGAAAATGAAATGGAATTAATTGTGACACAAAAAATCTCGTAATATTCTCTAATGACGGGTGAAACTTCATTTCAATTGTGTAATAAGCCGACATGTCAAACTTTGTTAACAATGATTATCCTATACACGTTTGATTTATTCTGGAAATTCAAATATAATCGAACATGTATAGGACCAAGATTATAAACTATGCACGCCATCCCTGGCGGTATTACCTCCCATTTGTGTTTATCGATAGACACTGAATTCACATGTAAAAATCTCCAAAATCAAGATTGATTTCTATTGCGTATATAGTTATCTTGTTTAACTTTTATAAATGATTGCCGGTGAAAACAAGTGAAAGTAAAAACACCACAATGATTAATCATATTAATATTTATAATATGTGCCCTACATATACGTTGGCAATTACATATTTTAAAAGTATGTTATATGTTTTCTTTTCGATATCCGAGCTAACGAATGTTAAATATAATTATTCGTATCAAAACTTCAAACCGTTGTAAATTTTCTTGCTAAACAAATACTGAAAAGATGGCAAAGAAAAATATTTGCTACTCCAATTTTTTGTCGTGAACATGAAATGTTGAATATTGTATAATGACTATCAAATTTGAAGCGTCTTAAGTTGTCATATATCATTAGGCATGGTTATATTTTCTTACCATGTAATCATGTTGACATGCTATTCATAAAAGCTACAATACATGTCGATGCAACGTATAATTAATTAAACAACGCATATTTAAGTGAACAAGATATACTTCAAACATCAAACACTATATATTAAAGAAAGAAATAGCATGAATTTATTCGAAACGTTCTGTAAAACAGAATGTTCATGTCTTTCAACTGACTCATATGTTTCTGTTTTCAGTAAATCCTATTAAAGCATTACTTATATTTCTGAAAACGATTACATGTGAAGTGTGTATTTGAGATAACAAGGAACACTTTTTAATTTGTTCACGTTTATTTATTTTATGCTTTTTCGTGAGAAGAATGTCTACTCTGATAATGTTGCAAACGTTTATATTTAGTAAGGAAACAAGTGTATCAGCAAAATACTAAAATAGTTTTCTAATGGTTACTTAATATTAAACTTCTTTCAGGCTTTTTGTCGATTGCTTTTGCAAATGTATACCAACACTAAAAGGATTGTATAAAGATGATTTTGTAAATTCAACTCAATTACAATATACATGTAGTTTGTTACATTATATTATATTGAACTTTAAATATATCATGTATCTGCCTTAAACAGTTATCAAGAACAACGCATACAATAGAAATAAAAATAAAAGCATAAACAAACAACACATAACGCTATTTTATATTGAAACAATTTTGATAAATTTTAATTTAAAGTAAGTAAAACCCATATGACAACTCATTCAGCATAACAAAAGATCGATATGCTCTATTTTACGTTCGTGTAACTGTATAACAACTCGTATCTTTCCTTTAAAACAGTATAAGGATAATAATGCTCTGCAGCTGCAATATCGGAAGTTTAAATTAGTTGATTTAAAATGAATATTCAAAATATAGTATGTTTATCAACAGCAGGTGCTATTTCCAACAGTCATGAGAAGTTCAATCTATGCTATATCTATTCGCACTTGCCAAGAACTATAAAGCGAATAGTCAATTGTTGTTTCAATATACGATTATACGCATATTAATTTGTTAAAATACACAATATAAAACAATAAAATACATTATACAAAAATGAGGAAGAAAACGTTCAAAAATACTTCCTCTTGGACGACAATCTACCAATTTTCGAGTTTCACTCTTTGTTATGTTGTCCAAAGTAACTATAATATTCTTTTTTACGCAACTAATTATCATTTCTCTACAAAAATGATGTGTGTTTGTTGTCTGAATAGTTGATATATTATTGAGCATTTCCGCTTACTTTATCTTTCAACATGTCTCATTATTAGAACTCCATTTGTCAAAATTAAACTAAAAAATTTCTATGGACAATTAGCCGGGATGATTTATCAATAACCACTCTTAATTCGTTATGTGTAATATAGAACATATCTCATATAAGGATGGACATTTCGTTAGCCTAGACCATCATCAGTAAGACAAGCAAAGTAAAGAAAGACGTCACCATAGAGAGATGATCCAAGGTCGCCGAGCTGCGGTCAGAGGAGAGCAGATGGTACGGTCACAGGTGAGCGGCTCGTCAGTGATGCAGTAGTGGGCGTTGTTGACAATGCCGTCGTAGTGTTCCTTCCCGCATGTATCGACCAGGTCTCCGAGAGACAGGCCAGACACGCATCAACGGCTCTGAGGTAAACACATGAGGAATTGTTTTGATTAAGTTCTTATATATTGTCTTCATGGATCAATTTTGTATACAATCATACCGTTTTTTTTTTCAGAAAGGCATCACGTGATTGAAACATTCATCTTCCCTCATCAGAAACCTCAAAACGGTAGAAAAACTGCTCATTAACAAAGCTAAACGAGCGCCGAACCTTAGTAAAACATCGAAGTTTATAGTTTGCACAATTTAATATTAAACATATGCATACAATCATGTTTTTTAATGTAATATAAGAATGATAACATACTAGACCAAGACTAGTGGCCTTCTCATACACCACATAAATTCATACAAACTGACTTAAGCTGGTGTGACCTTGACGTTTAAGGTCTTTGTGAACATCACACTTAGCCCAGAATTATTTAATATTTGAACCACATAATAATTCCTGAACCATACAAGTTAAAAACAAAACAGAGAACAGGATGTTCTGCAAATCAAATAACAATTCAAGAGAATGTTTACTCGTTCAATTTAAATATGAATTACTTTATAAAAAATAGTTTACCACAGAACAACAGAATTTCAGCATGTTCAGACATAGTGTAAATAAATAAATCTACCTGTCAGTTAAATCTCTGCTTATCTGACGCAATTTTAAATCAAAGTATCATATTATTAAATTATTTTCCTAAGAATTATATTATATTCCTAAGAATGATCATTAAGCGTATGAAAAAAAATGACATAATTAATGACAAATTTCGAAAACTAAACACAAACACAAAGAGAACTACACATCGTTATCAGATAGCTATATATCAATATTATGTGTGCATTTGACAACAAAACATCGACCATAATAGCATTGGAATAATCTCTCAAATTAACTTACAGGCAGGAAACCTTTTTGTCCGTAGTTGTATACTTTGTGTTTACTCTGTTAATGAAGTCCACAAAAATCTGTGTCTGGAGATTGTCATGGGCACACCGAGATGTTCCGACATCTGAAGACAAACATGTCAGATTCGTTGAAGTCCAGACTAACATGCCTTAAAAGAAGGTTATATTAGTACAAGATTTTAAGAATAAATAAATAAGTAAACACATGTAGTATATTTATATCGATTTATGTTACCATAGACAAAAATCGTTTAAGTTTATAGCTATCCATCCAAATGTTCATGCTATAGGAGTATTTTATAAAAGATATTGAGATTAAATGAATAAATACATATCTAGTGTATTTGGACTGAGAAATTATTTTCAGGTAAAAACATACCATTTGGCAGCTCCGGACAGCGTTCCTTTACAATCATTCACAGTGTCTCGTACGTCGGGAACGTCATATTTGGCGGCATGCCTAACTGGCAGAAGTGTTGCGAAAATCTTATACGATCAATGTGCATTCAGTCGCAACTTCCGGCGTAATGCAACGGATCATGTCCGAGTATTGTCTGGACGAAATAAATGTGTAAGGTTGCATGATTGTACTTTTGATTATTGCAAATTAAACAATCAAACAAGACTGCATGCAATATGTTGTATTTTATTTTAAACCCACATATTGGTTTTATCAGCTAGGGACCTATTTTTGAGCTCACATCGAACTCGGCCGATATTTAATCGGGACAAATGTTCTGAACGAGTTTCATAAAGATTGGTGATGAAATGTGGCAATATGTGCGTTTACAAGTTTTCACCATAGCCATATAAGGAATACTGCCCCCCCCCCCCTCGGCGGCCATGTTTGTTTACGGAACCGGAAAGTTTTTTTAAATTCAGCTAAGATATCATAAGAACAAATTACCTGATGAAGTTTCGTGAAGATTGGACTGTAAATGTGACTTCTAGAGTGTTAAAAAGGTTTAACTATAGCCATATAAGGTCAGCTGCCACGCCACCTGGCAGTCGTTGCTTTCAAATGACCAGCACCATTGTTAAACCCGGCCCAGATATCATTTAAACAAATGTTTTGACCACGTTCCACGAAGATTAAACTAAACATTTGACTTCTATAGTGTTAACAAGGTTTTACTATGGCCATATATGGAAACCTGCTCCGCCCCCTTGCGGCCATGGTTCACAACGGACCGAAACCATTTTTGAACTCGGCTTAGATATCATTAGAAAAAATATAATGACCAAGTTTCACAGAGATTTGAGTACAAATGTGACTTCTAGAGTGTTAAAAAGGTTTTAGTATAGCCAAAAAATGAAAACCGCCCCGCCCTCTGGCGGCAATGATTTTTAACAAACTGGAACCATTTTCAACCTCAGCCAAGATAATATAAGACCATATTTTCGAACCAAATTTTATGAAGATTTGACTATAAATATGACTTCTATTAAGTTAAAATGGTTATACTAAAGCCATATAAAACAACTGCCCCGCCCCCTGGTGGCCATGTTTTTCAACGGACCAAAACCATTTTCGAATTTAGCTGAGATATCATTGGGACACATGTTCTGAACAAGTTTCATAGAGATAGGACAATAATGTGGCCTCTAGAGTGTTAACAATGTAAATGTTGACGAAAGACAATAGGCGATCACAAAAGCTCACCATGAGCACGTTGTGCTCAGGTGAGCTAAAAAAAATCAAGCTAGTTTACATGCAATATGTAGTATTTTTATCATACCCACAGATTTGTTTCATCAGTTCCGGAAGATATCCAAACTTTGTTTTCGGCTGGGCCATCCATATTTAAACCACTTGCGGCCAGACAATTCTGGGCCTCCAAGCACGTCTCACCTGAAAAAATATACGTTGTGATGAACATAATACATTTAAATCACGTGCTGTTACTTCTAGAATACAAATGCCACCGGTAAGTATCCCTGTGGTACAATATATTCAACACATGTTCATGTACCAATTTAGTGTAAGTGTGTCGTATGACTAGATATCGTTGCGGGAAATTAAAATGGAATATATTGTCACAAAATAAATAAATAAAAAAGACCATTTTGTATCTTGTTAAAGTAACATTAATACTAACAAATCAACGGAAATTTCTTTAAGTATTTCGTAAAATAAAGTTACCCAATAACAAATCTATGTTCCTTATAGCAAAAGCCAAAATTTCAAAACGAGATGTTTTCTGGTAACATCGATATTTGTAGATACAAAATGCTTGTTTTTAATTTTTCGTGTCACAATTAATTCCATTTTAATTTCCCGCACTGATATCTATTCATACGACATATAGACACTAAAATGGTATCATGTTAGTGTTCGTGTGTAGTATGAATAGATATAGTCGCGGGAAATTAAAATGGATTTTTTTATGACTCAAACAAATAAAAACGAGCATTTTGTATCTTCAATCATCCATGTTACCAGACCACATCTGGCGTTGAGAGTTTGGCTTTTGCTATAAGGAACACTGATTGTTTATGGGTTAACTTTATTTTACAAAATATTTTACGAAATATTTGTTGATTTTGAGTGTTAATAGGGCTTTAAGTAGGGTACAATTATTATTTATATGACCGATGATTTGAGAAAATATTAAATGCTATATTTCAGATAACTGAATTCAAAATAATCATGCGGATGAAAGGTGTTTTTTTATGATTTTTTTATATATCTGTTTAAGGAGGGATACTTTATTTAACAAAGAAGGCAACACAACATACATGACTTATATGTTAATTATGAATGCTTTTATCATAAACAATCAACATTTGTCTTCTTCTTAGATGTTGTATGTTCGTATTAATTTTGTCTTAAATAGTTCAAACAGTTCTGACGATATTTCTGTTCGTTTCAGCGTGTCTAAATAATAAGATTCAATTTGTTTGTAAAGTTTCGTTGGAATATTTATTTAATTTACCTTTTTCTTCGAACAATCGATTTACTACAGTAAACAAATGTTATTTTTTTTTTACACGAAGTAACATATAAAAATATGGTTACTGCCAAACACACATTGTTTTATTTATTGCTAAAATATACAACTATTTTTATTTAAGAAAAGATATTAAAAGGATATTTTTTTAAGTCCCCCAACATTTTTAGTAACATATTCCCAGATTGCATGTATTAAATTACGTTTTTAGGTCTGTTAAGTGTTTACATATTATATTATATAGAAACCACAACACTACACTTATAGTGTATATGCATACACAAAAGCAGAATAAGCACATGCAAAATATAAATCATAGAACAGAGCCAATCATCATGAAAGTACAATACGAAATGTAAAGCACATAACAGGACCGAGCATCAGTATTGTACAATACAATATGTAAAACATAGAAATGCACCGAACAACATTACAGTATTAAACACAATGTAATAAGTAGAACAGGCACAGAGCGAGCATCATTGTAAAACAATACACAATTAACAATATAGCACAGACGCAAAGCTTAAGTATTTTACAATACACTTGTTCAATTATTTGATAAAAAATGTGTATTTATTTTTTTTACATATATAAAAAACGCTCTGAATATAAAATGTGTCATTTTATAAAGAATATGCTCTCCTTGATTATAAATACACGTGTTTGTTCTGACTCACGAATAGTATAACAATAAAATCATCACTCTTAATGGATATTGACTGACCGATAAGAAAGTGTTTTTTTTTAAGAATTTGTGTCGTCGTTAATTGTCATATTAAATGTGATACATAAACTGTATTTTACACATGCAGTAATTTGCTCATACCTGTAGCGTTACAAATCGCCACACAAAGCCCAACACCGATCGGAACTACCAGCTGGTTCATCTTTGTCACCCTGTCGATCTGTAAACAACTGATGTGGACTGAACTCGGGTGTATTTATGCCGGGGGTGAATTTTTATACCTCATTTTTCTGCCTTAAGGACTTTTATTTTGACGACACGGACGAGATTTATAGCGTAATGAAGGCTGCAATTGCATACATTCAATAAACGATTGGTTTATATACTCACTGATCGAAAATTGAAGATACGCGTGTGGTTCTAAACGGCGAGTACTATTACAAGATGTAAGAGTGAAACTCCTCAAAGTCGCCATAAGGTATTTAATTGCCGGTGACGTCAAAAAAAAACATTTGGCCAAATAGCGTATATTGAATTTGCTACAGTGACTGTTGTTGTGTAGTTTGATTCATGATTTCAATGAACATTAGTAAATATAAATAATTAGAGTAATATGTCTTTGGTAGAAATTTCATGAATATTACTTTATGTTTTATCACCCTTCGTACATTATACACATTTGAATTTAACTTTGACACTATTCATTAAACGGATATACAATAATTTGTTTTTTCCTCCTCACTTATACATCACTGACGTTCTTTTAAGGTAACTGATTTGACGTATCTATACTCTTTCACTATTTGCTTTGTTGTTAATTAAATCTCTTATCACATCCCGTTTAAAAAGGATGTGACAAAAGTATCAACATCGTGTCGAATGTTCTACAATAAATGTACTTTGAATGACAGTCTATACTTAGTCCAATAGTCAAACACACTATACATTTTTATCCTGTGTAGTTTATTTGTGTGTATGTACCATGTAACAATTATGATAAAACTGGTGAGGTTTATTGAGGGTAACTCGGTTCCTTGTTTCTTTTCTTGTACTAACATTAAATAGATGTACAGAAAAATAGGTTATGTCGATCAAATACATCTCTACAAGCATCCTTTAATGTACAATTTTCTAGGCCTAAATTTTGTTGCATACTAGTCCATATTTATTTTAGTGAAACACTTCTTTTTAAACATGATTATTAAATTGTTTAAAACATTAAATATCAGTCGCTTTTGTAATTTCAATATACAATATTGTAAGCTCCAATTATCTTGGTTGACATGACACAGTCAAAGAATAATTAAGATTATAACAACGAAAAAAAACATATTGGAAGTATTTCAATCGACACAAGAGTGCACTCAAGAAAACCCATTAAACTCAAGTGAAGATTGTTTGTTACCTTCCATTCTTGAACCCTTGATATGCAGTTTATTTCATATTGAAATAATATATGTAATTGTTACATTAGAATGAACGTGCACGTTGTTTTAAAATGTCACAACACGTTTGAACTCTTGTAAAATAATCTTGCATATACATCTGAAATTGCCGTGTCCGTATAACCAAGTTCAAAGTCCGTATATTGTTTATTCCTCGCGGTATTGCAATATTCGGTGCTAATTCAAGTACAATTGGACATTCTGAAAAAATCATAATCGTGAATAATCATGTCAGATAAACGGACAGGGGGTGAACCAACCTAAACATGTAGTCCTTGATGGTGAAACAACGTAAAAGTATGCAATTTCAAGGCATTTTGTATTATTAAAATACACGCGTAATACAAGAAATGTGAGCATTAAACAAATTTAAATATACAAGTTTAATAAGGAAATAACATGAAAATCCCTAAGAAAACATGTATACATTTGTATTTAAACATCAATATTAAAAGCCGAATCCTGTCAGAGGCGCCTTTATTTAAATAACACTTAAGGTTGTTCGTAGCGATCAGGAGGTCCAGGATTCGACAATCCCACTCAACAATTATTGTTAAGATCGTCTCTTAAGACAACAAATACTGGTTATATCCAGTAAACTGACTCGAGAGTGTCTCATTAAACCTTAAGCTTTTGACGCGATGTAGCTAAACTAAATATGGTTAAACTATCAAATATCGCTCGAAGATGACTTAAAACTCGCGAGCATGTTTTACTGTTTGTCCAAACATCCATGGATCTATATCGTGTTATATGACGGTAATTTGTATCGTTTGAGAATTGTGTTGATTCCAAAATTGATTCCACATTCCAAAACGGATTAACAATCACTGCATGTAATATAACTTCGAAAGGAAAAAGCCGCCAGTCTGTATGACTATCTATATAGACGTTTACTGTTAACCGACACGCAGACACGGACAACTCCGAAGACTCCGTCATTCCTTAACAGCAACCAAATAACCATCGAAATTTAAACAATTATACGTTTTATCGGGAAAGATTAATAGCCATCATTACACTCCAAGTTTTAAGATAACTTTAAATCTGTTATCAATAGTCTTTTTTCAGTGTCTATATTTCGAGAATATACATATTATGCGTTCCGTCGCCCCTCATTTTCCCAATAAGACTAGATCGGTCAAGAGAATGATGATGATGTGGTGGTGGTAGTGGTAGTGGTAGTGGTGGTGTTGGTGGTGGTGGTGATGATGATGATGATGTTGTTGATGATGATGATATGATGATGATGATGATGATTTTAATGATGATGATGATGATGATGATAATGATGATGATAATGATGATGATGATGATGATGGTGGTGGTGGTGATGGTAATGATGATGATGATGATGATGATGATGATGATGATGATGATGATGATGATGATGATGATGATGATGATAATGATGATGATTATTAGAGCGCTGACTACTGTTTTCAACTACTTATTGCTCATCCTGTTTTAGTACAATGAACTCTTGACATATTTTGACACTTATGCAGGCGCGTATGTTGACAGGACATTAATAAACCCCTTACTGATGTACTTGTACGGTATATAGTACTCTATATAGTTAAACTAAATACGTATACCAGTGAGATATGACGTATTGTTGTGTTCTGTTCTGTCCGGTTCTGACCGCCATGGTTAATATCAATTATGCTCCCGGTAAAAATCATATCATTTTAATGACCAATAAGAAAATAACTGTTCAATATTGTGTTTACATTAGCACTTATATTAAACTTTTGAAAAAGTAACCTGAATGCAATGAGAACCAACGAACCAGAAGGCAAGTTTAGATTTCAATACGCTTGATGTGCATTCATACCGTGTGCTTAAATTTGAGGATAACAAATAACTGAATTAAAATCAGACGCACATGATCGGTAATGGGTTTTATTTTAACATATCGAAATGTATACATGCATGTCATCTTNTACTCTATCTAGTTAAACTAAATACGTATACCAGTGAGATATGACGTATTGTTTTGTTCTGTTCTGTCCGGTTCTGACCGCCATGGTTAATATCAATAATGCTCCCGGTAAAAATCATATCATTTTAATGACCAATTAGGAAATAACTGTTCAATATTGTGTTTACATTAGCACTTATATTAAACTTTTGAAAAAGTAACCTGAATGCAATGAGAACCAACGAACCAGAAGGCAAGTTTAGATTTCAATACGCTTGATGTGCATTCATACCGTGTGCTTAAATTTGAGGATAACAAATAACTGAATTAAAATCAGACGCACATGATCGGTAATGGGTTTTATTTTAACATATCGAAATGTATACATGCATGTCATCTTCGCCACCCATATTTCGCTTCACAGACGAGCGATGCGATAAGAAATTTAGCAGACGATGCAACTGTGTTCGTCACTGGAACACATCGAACTAAACTGAAAGTGATGCTAAGGATTCTTCAAACCACGAACGTTTGTCCGGAGACAAAAACCCACACAATTTCAGGAAATGAGCGACGATAAGACAGACACTGCGGATGGCATTTCTGCCTGTGACGACATTATTGATGTAGCTGTTGATCGTTTTATGTACGTATCTAACGATGGCTTTTATAAAAAAGGCGACGCAGTTTGCGACGTGTTGCCCGGGAGAGAACGTTTCAGAATCTGCAAACTTAAAAGTCGAATGACATGTGTTCTTAAACAGGTAAGAATGGGCGAATGCTCTTAAGAAAGATACTGCATCCTAGAAATTCAGCACACGTCACATGATTTTTGAAAACTAGGATCCTGAGGACGCCTAGAAGTAAGCCGTTAGCAATGGGAAAATAATTACCGGTTATCATTCTGAAAGAAACAATACAATGCCAAGCGAGGAAAGGTCAGAAATATCCAAGCGTGGGCGAAAGCGGTCAATGCGGAGGACTTCTTCTGACCTTTGATACTGTGTGAGCAGTACATCGATGTTTTAAATTAAAGAAAATTAGACCCATTGAAAAACGACCAAAAATACATATAAGAGGGGTCGACGTCCGTGATCACTCTTGTACCCGTGTCAATTTTAATTAAGTCAAAAATCAATTAAAATTCATTTTGGTGTTAATGTAATTTTTATAAAGTAGCATTATACGTACTTAAATTAAAAAGCACGCATAAAGTAAGCATTTGATGTGAAACACGCAGGAAAGTTTGTATCCAGTGTTAATGCTACCGCATCGAAAACTAAATGTTAAAAGTTTTGCCTGTTCCGAACATATCTGTAATTCGTAAATCTAAAGGGAGGTCATAACCCACAAATAGTGTCATCTACTCTTAGTGGACTCCCCTACTGATGGTTTACCACTGCAATCAAAAGCTGTTCCCCAATTTTAATGACGATTAATGAATTATTTCTTACTCAAAATCTTGTTTACCTTATTTGTCATATGTTAAATTAAAAATGAAATGTTTAAACAGAAGAAGGATATCTTTTATACCAAACGTATATTACGAGAGCATATTAACAAGTAACTCGATAGCAGATACACTTTGAAAAACTAAAAACTATATCTGAATATCCAGTTATTCACATTTAAGCCTTAATCAGTTGTATACGTATCTTACCCATTCGTTGAAGATGATATGACTGTGANAATTTTTGCGAAAATCAGTATGGAAGAGTTAAGCTTTAGAATGTATCTGACGAATACTGATCAATTCTGGTCAGTTGAGAAAACCAAATTGTTGTGATAAATATCAACTCGGCCGGCTTTAAAAGGCATGGGCTCATGTCTTTGAATTTTTCAGTGATAATTACAATTATATAGTGCGATTTTAGTTTAAACATATTTATTTTAGCTCCATGGCATCGAAAGCCTAAGGCTTATTTGAAACGCTCTCGAGTCCATTTCCTGGGACTAGAATTTTTTGTCAATTTAGACTATTGAATTTTGTAGTTCATAGTGTCACTCGTGCACGGGAAAAAAAGGCCAGATTATATAGTTATTGAACAAGTTCTGCTTTCAGTTTTGATAACCGAAGATCTATTATCAACAGCCTTAGCCTTCCAACCACAGCCACTATCTTAATACAGCACATGAATTAAATCACAGTAGTTTTTAATATTTTTCGTTTTCATTTATGTGCGCTGCGTGTGTTTTATTTGCTAAATACCACCTATAAAATTTTGCCTCATTCTATTAATTAACAACATTTGATAGAAATGTCATATTAAGAAGCAGTGGACGAAATTCATGTACAAAATATGTGTAAAATGCGATTTCCACACAGCTTGAGTGGAAACGACTTGTTCGTTAAAGATACGACATAACAGCCCGATGCTTCCATTTGATACCATTAACCGTTCAACGAAACATGAACAGTCAATGTCGCAAAAATGAAGCCTATAACAAAATTAAAAGCCAAATAGCCGGATGTTGTGCTGGGAACAAATACACGCTCAGGACGATTTTTTTCTTCAGATTTTAAAGTGCGTAAAAGCCTACGAATATATTATAAAGATGGTAAAGCATTAACTAGAAATGTTTTTTCTATATACCTTTGCCACATCACGACGTTTAATACCAAAAACCTATAGAAAGCAAATTTTCTCTTAAAGGTTATTTTCAACATAAATTGTATTTCAATTGCATGAGAAGTAAAAATACCTTTTAAGAGGCCTGTCTTAAAGATTGATTTTGTTTCTAATACATCAAAGCGTAACAAATCGTTATAGCGTAAATGTCTGTGTACAGCATATCAAGTGGCTTCATTGGGACACTGAATGATAAGCTTTATAAATAAAAAATATGAATGGTTTGAAAATCCCATGGGTTGAATTTACTGAAATGTATTTAGCTTTTTTCATAGTCGAACGACCATTTCATGACAGCCGATAAGAAAAAAAGATTGTATTAGATGTTTGCATACTTATCAAGTTAACCCATTTATGCCTAGTGGACTCTCCCATCCTTCTAAATTTGATCAATTTATTTCCAAGATTAGGGATGTCTAGTATATTTATTTCTATATTTAGAATATTTCTTACAGAAAAATTTCTTTAACAAACAGCGCAGACCCTGATGAGACGCCGCATCATGCGGCGTCTCATCTGGGTCTACGCTGTTTGCCAAGGCCTTTTTTCTAGACGCTAGGCATAAGTGGGTTAAAAAAAATTCTAACATGATGCATCATTATTGTATATAACAACATCATAATCAACCGCGGTCGTTATTAGACATACATTTTTGTCCGTATGTCTTTTACTTACTCATTTAAGCATAGATAGCCTAACATATTGGTAGAAAGTCAGTTCGATGTGTACAAAGAATTTTACTCTGATGGGCGTACCGCTTTTAATTACATCCATTCATCCTGCTGTTTACAGTATTCGCATTGACCTAAAGTGATATTAGACGCATCTAACAGTATAAAGGTGTCTATCGCAACCGTTGTTTATTTTTGGTGTTTTCACTTCATATACACTTATATTTGATTATGCAGCATCAACATACTAAAACAATATCCCGGAGAGAGAACAATACTACATGTGAATATCAACCGTACTCTCTATTCTCTATTCTATATATTCTCTAAAACTTCAGGTTTAGTCTGTTGAACAAATGGATCATGTGTATTTACAAAAATCTGAAAACGAATGTAATTATATTTCGTATTCAAACGTATAAACATCGCAAAAAAGGGCACAACATTTCGGGATAACATATGCCTGCAGTACCTAATGTTGCATGTAAAATTATGAACCTAGATACAGTGTTTATATTTACACGAGGTCGATGTCATATTTCCAGGTAAAATGTCAAACATGTTTGTTTCCACTTTGAAACATGTAACATGGCTGTAGGGATTTTAGCAAAGCTTCATATTTCCCGTGACCAACAATGTGTTGCACAAACATTATTTCTATTATAAATGTAATAACTGCACGCTTTGATGGTGAATGAAGGAAATATCAATAGATGGACGAGTTAGTATTTAAATTATAAATGAATGAGGCAGAAAGCGCAACGTGCACAGATAAATCAATGGACAAATAATTGAAAACATAATTGCTAATAGGTGACGCGTGAATGGCAATTAAATTGTCGATGCAGAAAATTAAAGATTATATTATTCAGAGGGGCGTATTGATTTTGAGATGTGTGCTAACAATACGTTGCTGCCTTTCTCACGCAGTCTGCTTCAGCAACTTCATCGAGCGGGCGGATACAAATCTTTACTGAAAGCATGGACGGGTGCGGGTTTGGTGTACGATGGACATTCGTTGGACTCATACTGGTCACATTTGGAACTCTAGAATACGTCATTGGTACAACAGGTTGGTACACTTTTTGAACATCTTCATATAAATGACTTAGATTTGTTTTTAGATACATGTGTAGGTATATGTTCTAATTTTGTAGATAAACGGTTTCAGTTTCTTAACAAAATTGGAGTACTCCATTGTCTTGAAATAATGTGTTTTACAAATTAAATATGTTGAAAACTAGGTGCCTATTGACGTGAATCTTCTGCCAATTAGTTACCGACGCAATTCCTTGTAACGTCGTTTTTGATAACCACTTGTTACGGCGTGTTCTTGTGCATGTGCGTTTTACAAAATATACATGATACTTGTATTATAATTTCTTACACTGTATCGAGAATAATTTCAAACGCACCTACAAACATGCGTTTTGTGTCGAAAATATGCCAAAATATGTTTTGTGTCAAATATAATTCGCAAATGCGTTTTTTTTTTGCAAAATAGTATGCGCTTGTGCGTGCTGTGTCAAATATCATGCGCAAAAGAGTGCTCCCAAATATCCTTCTTGATGCGAGAGGACACCTTCTGTGTTGTTTATAACATTCAAAACAACACGAGAATGTAATGTGGACAGTACATAGTACTTTCCAAGGATATAGAATACATGTTATTTGGATGTGTCAAACAGGAAAAGCCAACAAATAATATGTATGTTATATAATATGCCACTTTGCACAGTACGTCAACATAATACAGTCTTTACCAGCCATTTGACTAAGAGCGTTTAGGTAGCTCGTATGTATTGTATAATAACAGTATTACATCAGAAATAAAACAAAACAATTCAAACTCGTTTAAACATATCTAAAAATGTATATGGAAAAAAAAAGAAAAAAAAAGTGCGTTGGTGATCAAAGGCTTTGTCCTCCAGATAAACGTTTTAAATCAAGTAAATATAACTTGGTGATGCATGCACTACACTTAATTTCACTTTGCAGGTTAAAAAGCTTATATTTATTATCGTTATGTGGAACAGTTTGTTCAATTCATACATAATACAAATGTGTTTGTATCTTGTTGTCTGAACTGGTGTTTTTGCGACATTCTGCTGTGGTTGCTTCAATTATTTCATCATGAAAATCAAGCTCGCACATATTCATTTCGATAATTTCAAACTTGGGCAAAGAAGCCTGTCTGTGGACCTGAAACAACGATAGCCATTTGCCTTACATTGTCCTCAGCCATGTTTTTATCTTCACTTAAAACAGTGTCGAAGTCTAAATGTAACTAAAGACATTTCCCCGGAGGAAGATAACACTTAATATTTACCGTTGGCAATATCGATGTTTTCGCTTTGTATTGAAGTCCCTGTTAACTCGGCCAACGGTGGAACATTAATCTCAAATAAGACAACTAAAGAAGACATGAGACGTGCTCTGAGAAAACGGGGTTTAATGCATGTGCGTAAAGTGTCATCCCGCTTTTATGGTATTTTTTGTTTCCATGAAGTTTCCTCTTAGTGAAAATCCAGTTAGGCGGAAAGTTTCGTCCCTGATTAGTATGTGCGGACTGCAGAGGCTAATCTGTTATGACACTTTACGCACATGCATTAAACCCCCATTTCACAGAGTGAGGCTCAAATATTTAATGAGTTCCGGTGTCTTTTAGAATGCCATCGAGAGCCATTTTGAGGGCAGGCATTTTGCATCATTAAATGTCTATTGATAATTTGACTTGTACAATTTAACCATTTAAAATCTCTAAAAACATACATTTCTACATGAAAAATGTAGCCTTATAACAAAAACATCATGCGGCAGATAATAGAATAACAAATAATATAAAAAATAAAGCATCAAATTAATTGAACTGATGATTGAATTAAAAAGTGAAAATGAGTAAAAATGCTAATTGTTGATCTGTATCTCCACAACAAACATTAACGCTGTATACCATTTTAAAGATATGTTTTGTTCTGAATTAGGTTGATCAGCATGTTATATTTAAAATACAGCGGAAGTAAGTGTGTATCTTTTAATGTGTCATTAGAAGCAAGAGACATAATTCAACACTGTAAACACCATGAAACAACCTTGTATAACATCGCGATCGCAATAATCCGTTTTCCAATGTTATGCTTGTGTCAGGATTTCAGATAAATTTCAGTACGCAAATCGGGCACTATCATTGATGTTCAAGCTTATTCTCAACCAACTCATCTGAGAAAACAAATATAATGAGGATAAAAAAAACGGCAAAGCAAAACATAAGTTAAATGACACTGGCAGCTTTTTAATACTTAGTATAGACGCTTTCCTATGTTCATTTTTTTTTCTTACTATGCCAATATGGATATTGTTATGAGTTAAGCTGCAAAACCCGTGTGGTATTCCAACAATAATCATGTTCCTAAATTTACAAAAGCGTTGCCGAAGTTGGCGCCAAACTTTGATGAAACCGGGTCGTGACTGGCTTGTAGGCAATGGTTTTATTTAATTAATGTGTTTAAAGCTTCGGGAATTTTATTTCATTTCATATGTCAAACATTGCGTCATGTTTGATTAATACAAGCCCTTATAACGCTCAAAATCAACGAATATTTCGTGAAGTATTTCGAAAAATAAAGTTAACACATACACAATCAGTGTTCCTTATAAGAATAGCCAAAATTTCAACGCTTGATGTGGTCTGGTAACATAGGTTTAACAAGATATAGAATGCTCTTTTTTATTGGTTTGTGGCACAATATATTCCATTTAATTTCCCGCAACGATATCACGGTGCCTATACCACGTGACCTTTTAAGATCTGTGTTGGGAGAATAAAGCGCGACCCAGTTAACATTTTTAGGATGTCTTTTTAAATATTTTACCATTTTTAATAGGATAAAGTGGAGAGCCCGCTCATGAGAGTTTTCTATAAGTTCATAGGTAGAAAAATGTCGGATCAGTGTGGGAACTTCATATTACAAACGCGCGGTTGCACATTACTAAAAAAATACTTATTTGTTTAAAAGAAAATCGTGATACCTATGGTATAGGCACCGTGATATCGTTGCGGGAAAACCATGCCACATTCGGAAAAGTTAAAATTCGATTTTATAAAGGTAAAGAATGCTCAGAAACTAAACAACTATTTAACTATTCAACGTATAATTTCTTTTGATAGTGTGTTATAATACTTCTTAACGTTTGTCATTCAGAATTTCCAAAATAAAATAAAATGTATAACTAGCATAGCGTTAAGATAACACATGAACGAGTCCACAAAGTTATGACCGAATTCACATTTACTCCCAGTTTCTGTAACAACGAAAATGTCAACGACAAAAACACTACTTGATGAGCTACGACTGCAATCAAGTATGTCCTGGTCAATATCGAATAATATTTCCAAAGGAAATCAAAATACATGCTAAATAACTATTTTAACTTTAAAATCCGTGCATAAAGGCAAACAGTAAGTTGGAGACAAATATGTTTTATAAATAGAAATACGCATTTAACAAATGGTTATGTTTTATCTTGAGTTTTAAATGTGGCACTATCTAGGGAACTCTTCTCTTACTTCAATACAATGGAGAACTTATGGTGAGACCATAAGATTGACAAAGGAAATAGTAGCGACTGTTCACTGTATTGTTTGAAAAGTAGTGTGGTGTTGCCCCAATACTATTGCAAGACTTTTACACCGATTAATTTCAATAATTATCAACTGAGGCAAAGAAGCATTCCTGTGGACCTGCAAAAAAAGTTGCCATTTTCCTTACAATCTGCTTATCTTGGTTTTATCTAAACTAGTTTCACAGTCCAACGCCGCATGTAGAGACATTTCCCGGGAGGCGAACTCAATATTTAATGTTTGCATAATCGATATTACAATCGATAATACAACAGTGCTGGAACATGAACCTTTAATAAAAAAAATATAAATTAAAACTTGTTTAATTTATCGATTTGTAAACTATAAAAACATTCACTTCTACATGTAAATGCAACCTTATACAAAAACAACATGCGGGAGATAACTGTATCACACATGAAATAAAAAGAAAACACAACTAAAGTACACGTGTGTTTATTTTTGTTTATATCTATTTCCACAATAAACATAAACACCGTATACCATTTTAAAGATATGTTTGTTTTGAATTAGCTTGATATTCACCCTATATTTATGATACAGCNAATACATCCGAATACGAATTTGAATGAATATGTATAAAGGATTTTCTGTATTAATTTTATATAATGTTGTTATGTAAGATCTAGAAGTAGTATGTGATGCAAACTGTGGCTAGATGAGGAGAAAGTATCTAAAAGAAAAATGTGTGCTGTTTACATAAAAAGCGCAAAAAAAACAGCAAGTACTTATTATTGCTTTTAGCTAAAAAAATCATATTCCATATAATGGGTATAACTTAAATAAATAAGACTTTTATGTTTACGTCAAATCTGCCTTTTGAGTCGATGAACGCTCCTTCGCAACCAACTCGTCAAAAACGTTCGTCGACGTCGAGATTGGAGGGGTTTTAACAGGTGCAGGAAAAAAAGATTATTAAAGGCATAACAAACTAAATGATATGGTGTGTATTACTTATACATGTTCTCGTTACTTTGCCAACGTGTTTAAAATAAAGAATAACACTTCTAACTTTGAACACGCATGATGTATTCAAACTAGTCCATACTCGTTTTTCTAAATGTACAAAAACGTTCCCCAGGTAGGCGCATCACTCTGATAAAAATGGGTCGTGATTGGTTCCTTTCGAGAATAGTTTCATCACATTAATTATTTGCAACCTCTGGTAATTGTATTCCATCCATTAAATGAAATAATTTGAAAATATTGTGTTATATTTGACACATGTTGCGTCATGTTTGAGTGATTAATCTTAAAGTACGTCGTTATTAGAAAAAAATACATAAATAGCTGATATAGCTTTAGGATACGAATAACATGGGAACGATTTCTTCAAGTAATGACCGAAATCAACAAAACGCAAAGTGTCCGTAACAAAGAAAAATGTGAGGGACAAAACAATAATTTATTAGCGTATTAGCTCATTACAACCACGTTTATATTGATCAATATCGATTTTATATCAACAAAATAACAACTCATGCTAAGATAACATTTAACTTTAAAAGTCTTGGATAAAGACAAAAAGTTAGTTGGAGAATTGATATGTTATATAAATATAAGCATGATTAGTAAGAAACAATTGTTAAATTTGTATTTGCAGTTTCAAACGTGGCACTAGGCAACCCAGACGGATACGGCTGATGGGGCAAATGCGACGCTTGCTGGGGATGGCGATACAATGACGTGTTCAAAGACAGCGACCGAAACAGCAGAATGGGAGATTGATCTGAAGGATTATCACCTCATTGAGGAGTTGTCGATACAGGATGGTATTTCCTTAGTGTTATAATGATTTTCGAACGACCTTAATGCAATTGACTCGGATAATTGATAGAACCATTCTTCAATTGATTCTTAGTATGTCTTAAGCTCAGGTTTGACATATATTTCTTGGGATAAGATATGCAGCGGGAATATAGAACGCAAATCAATTTGGACAAATTTAATAACTAAACGCATACAAACCTACTGCAATTTTATAACACCAACAACGGTTGCAGAGTATTAAAAGTTCTCGTACCATTGAACCAAACATGTTTTTTCTTTAATTTTCCTAAATTAATGTTATTTTGAACATGAATTTTGCGTTTTTATTGTAAAATAATGATTGTGTTTGGCCTATTAACACGATATAATATCATCATCATCATGAGCAGCAGCAACAGCATCATCATCATCATCATAAGCATAATGAGCGTCATCATCATCATCCGTAACCCTTATAAATTGCAGTTATTAAAAACAAATGTGTTTTGTTCGCGTTCTGGGCCCTTAATTTATTCAGTTTATCAGATTCCTTAATTTGTTTATGAAATCAATATTTTGTTTTTACAACAAGTTGTTGACGACAACGAAAACTCTGGATTGGATTGCTATGTTACTGTGGTTGGTTGAAGAACAATCTAATTATATTCTCTTGTTATGAAAGCCTGAGTGCTTAATTGTAAATCTAGTAACAGAAGTGGGTAATTTATTATATTTTTATGATTAGTATAATCAGATTCTAGTACAGAAGTGGTTAATTACGTAGATTAAATAACTAATTTTCAGATACAATCACGCTTATACTGATGTATTTATGTCGCAATATAGACTTACTGGCACCCTTTTGATGCTTACATCAATGGTTTGAAAATTTTCTCTATAACAAGGACTATTCAAAACGACTGTTTATTGCCACCAAGAATTGCAATTTGATATTTGGTCCGGCAAGTGTATATATTGTCTGGTCCAGGTGCTTAAATATATTTCCGTCGTTATAGACGTCAACTCCAGTCGTGTTGATAAGGGTATATAGAGTGGACTAAATATAGAACATAGGGTAGAGTGCGGTACATTATAGTTCTATATATCCTTGTGAGCTTTGCAATTTGCACTAAACGTAATCAAAGTTAGTTACTTACTACCCATAAATGCCTTCAAATATAATAAATTGAGGTAAAATTGATCATATATTGTTGGTTTATAGATTCATCTGTTAGTCGTTAATTAGTTATTTAATCGATTCGCAATTATTTTTCGCAGACATTCCCCGTTTTCCTTTTTTGCACGATGCATGATGCATTTTTAAGTTAAGATGAAATCCTTGATAGGAAACACGTTTTGACACGTGTAGTATGTGCTTTGGTTCTCGTCAGTCTTTAGCCAGTCTGTTGATTTTATGTTGATTTACTGCATGAACTGCATTTTACGCACACTGTAAATATTATTGTGATCTCTGCTCGTTTGGACGTGACCTAAGCCTGACTTTGATCACGTGACTACAATATGTCCTTCAATATACTCCAGTTAGAAGTCTTACGTACCATTGGCCCCCCATTCCTGGCGGGCCGAACTTTGGGCGTGACAATCCGTACAACGATGGGCTGAGAGCTAGCAGTATCACAAGTCTTGTATTGCAGATTATTGGTAAGTTTAAAAAACTTCTTCAGAACTTTCTTAAAAATGTTAACTCTGAATTGTCGATTGACTGACCTTTCAGACCCAAGGTAACCATACAGCCGAAACCAACGATCTTAAGAAATTTTTAAAATATTGCTATTGTAAAATGCTAATCCTCAATTCACTGGTCAAACTTGATTAAGTGACATATTGGTATGCAATTTATACATAATGTATTTGAATGAATATATTTATTGAAAACTTCATTGTTCTGTGTGTTTCAGGCAGCAACGACGCTTTTGTTTTCCTTCAGAGCAACAACAACGACTATAGTAACAACATTGTAGAGATAGCCCTTGGTGGATGGGGCAACACTCAGTCTGTCATCAGACACGTACATCACGGCCACCCTTCGTCCATTTACCAGGTATGCCATTCTTATATTTGTTCACATCGACCCCTTTCCGAACCCCCTTCTCCCAAGTTCCAAACATCTTAGCTTTGAATAAATAGAGTCACTCTTTATCTACTCGGATATTCTTATTGATATATGATAGCATTCCAAAATTATTATAGCTACACCATAAACACACTTTTTCTCTTTATTTTCCCTCGTTCAGGATTGGAGTTGCATACGATAATTACGAACCTGTGATAATATGTAAACAGTCACCTCTTTATTTAAACCGTAAGTGATTAAGGCGACTCGACTAACGTTTTAACTTCGTTATCATTGTGTCCAACAGTTATCGCTTCTTACCAAACGAAAGCGGATATCACGCCTTCAACACTCTATGCATATAATTATTTTACTTGATAGTTTTAGTTTTAACACACTAGCATATAATGAATATAATGCTTATACTTGATATGATAGTTTCAGTTATCCAACACAAGCACGTAATGATTTGACTTGATATTTTTAGTACTACAACACTTACCGACAAAGTAAAACTCGACACTAGTATTTGCTATTACTTGCTACTCATTCCAATTCGGATATTGCCATTTGTTTTGTTTTAGGTTGAATATATAATTGTCACTTTTATTGATCGGTTATGAGCCAAAAGACTTACAATGCCATTATTCGTCAATGATTTTCATGCATGAATGAACGCTTAAATCAATCCAATACTCATTTCAAAAATTCAAAAGGCATTTTACTAAAACATATGCTATAGAAAATGTCCCATTGTTTGTTTTCATTATGCTGAGTACATTTGTACATGCTTTGTAAACTATTTTGTCGGTATTTTAATACTCCACAGGCCCGTAAACGCGAACGTATAACAGTTCTTAATTTATCTTCGAATGATGAAGATAGCAAAGGTGTTATGTTTTTTAGTTTAATTATATTCGAATATAACAATATGTATATTTGTTTACAGGGCACTTTACTTTCCACTTCCTACTACCAATGGTTTTGGGTCTCGTGGAACGACGGCTGTGTAAAGGTAAGGCCCAGTGTATATAATACACATGCAATACCTTGCATAACGCGTAAAACAACAGCGCAATCATTGCAAACATTCGTCTTTGTTGAATTCAGATACTGTAATATTTTAACATGAAGTGCTGAAACATCATAGTATATTTAAGTTTAAATAAAAAGTATTAAATTCTGTTCAGAGAAAGCATAGTTAGTTACACGTTTTTATTTATGTCTGATTTGATAAGAAAAGTACACTCCCAGGTTCAAGTTAGTATTGATTTTCAAGACAGAATTTTGATACATATCATAATCTTAAGCCTTACCATACATGTGCGTGCATACAAGCTATATCTTAAAACAGTTATGTGATTGACAATGAAGCCACATAATGTTATTTCACATGAATGCCTTTTGTAAGTTTAAAGCTAACGAAGTTTCAAGTAAACAAATCAATAAACAATAATTGTTATGCGATGTCACTGTTTCTTGTTGTTGAAGACTTATTCTCACCTTCATTTATTATTAAAAGCCTTCGGCCCATATTTTTATTTCGATTCCGTTTCCTGTGACGAACCAGTTATTGCTGGCTTTGTCCAGATACTAATATCGCTCTCCGAGTAGGTATCTAAGTCGGGACCTCCCTGTTGCTAGGCAAAATCTATTACACCACTGAGACTAATGCATTTGCGTTAAGTGTCGTTTCAGAGTAGCCAGTGCTATCTAAAAACGGACCGCTCATGCTGATAAGTCACGACTCTTTACGCATCTGAGACTTTTTTATAAGGTAGGCAAGGGCTTTACCGTTGGCGGTTCTCGGATACTGGAGTGGTGTGGACTCAGCTACATCATCAATGGAATACGCTTCAGCTTTGCCTACGGCAACGGAGGAACGTTCAACATTCCTCTACCTGAAGATTTGTTGACGCATATCGGTAGGGGCTCATCAATTATATAATTCTATTAACCTATAAGCACCCGATGGATAGTGTCAGGAAACAGATATATAGCTTTTTATTACTTCTATATTGCAATTTAAATTAAATAGATCACATGTGAATATTGACCGGGTCAAGATTTATAGGGGTCAATGTAACTCACATGTTACAGTAAAAGTCACGTTGTATGTTGGCTGGTTGCAGTGAATATGTTCATTACTTCTACAATGGGATATTCCGTTTGATGCATTTAATATGTTTATGAATGCCGGTTAATAGGGGCTGATTACATGCGACGTGCAATAACTAGTTGACTATTGTATTGGGTAAGATTATTACGATCTTGTAACATCTCAAATGCAATGAAAAACTTTAAGCACCCTCTGAATGTGATATGTTACCCAAAACACCATCACCAGATGGCTCACTGCATGGAAAATGGCTGGTCAAATATAGCGCCTTTATTTCCAAAGTATTACTATGAAATAAAATAAGATAACATGACACACGTTCTACACTAGATATGGACATGTGTTACACACAAGAAACCAATAGCTACCACTGAAGTCTGAGGATCACTTTCAAGTCAAAAGTGAATGTCATTGTATGTTGTATTTATTTTATCACCTTATACGTGTGACTGCTGCTACTGATCTGAATATCACATCAGATATTTTTTTCAATATTTCCATATGTAAGGGAAATTATTTTACTTAGCCCACATGCTAACCATACACAGACATTTTCAGATTCAAATGTAGAAGTCACAATATTTTCGAATAATTTCCTATTTTGTGCTTCTCTATATGTATGTTTTTCCATTAAAAGAAATCTTTAAAGCTCTATATAAACACAAACGCAAAAAAGCTCTATCACTAAAACAATAAGCCTAATGATTCCTACACATTTGGTTGAAAATAGACATACCAAAATTGTATCCTAAGACACCCACTCTGTTCAACTCTGGTTGAGATTGAACTGAAATATGAATTGTCTATTTTATCGAAACCACAAATATTGACTCTTTATTGACAATGGATACAGAGTGGGAACAGTCCTTATTAAAAGTTACATAACTGACGAATAAGCAAACATATACTGTTAAGCAAATCTGTAAAAAGCATAGCAAACATATTACGTTAACAAAGCAATGCATGAACATGACCCCTCATATCTCATTCGGGGTGGTTGTCTAGAGAAAAGGGGGGAATAACTTAATTACCAAATATACAATGTGGTCTTTTGTTCATTTTATGTAATATTGTATGGTTACATACAATATTTACATGTTGGTCACAACTGAATTCCGAATACAAGTTCTATCGAATCCACAATCTAATCGTCAGGGAAACGATTATGATGATTGCAAGTCATCAAGTTTATTATGAGGCACCATACTAAAAAGTAACCATAGTGACACCTAGCCAATAGTATACAGGCTAGTAAACAATTACATGTATATATGTTATTTGCTCTAGATAAAGTGGCGATATCAAAGTAAAAAATTGTCCAATACTGCGTGTTATCAATAGTATCAATAATTGTATTATTATGCATAATATGTTTAAGTTTGAAAGATAGGTGAAACATAAAATTATTATCAAATCCATGATAATGAAGAAAGCAATCGGCAAGGTAATATTGAATTGCACGGCTTAAAACTGTAAACACTTTTCTGATGATGGATTCCTTGTGAGGGTGTCCGTCTTAAAGGGGAGTTATTAAGAAAATAGCCAACGCCTGCTGTGCGGCTTACATGCAAAATGTCGTTCAACATTCGATATTATGAATTAAATAGAACACCATGCCTCATTTTAATTTAGGGTTGAGAAAGGAAAGACCATATTAACTATTTCATAAATGTCAATTTTGACCTTTTGGTGCAAAGGAACATATCTCAAGTGCACATGGTCCAATATGGCGTAAAATCAAGTGTTTTCATGATTGTATGGTTATAAACAAAAACTGCAAGTCTGGACAAGATTGCATGAAACCATTAAGTGTATTTCATACAACAAACCACAGTTTTTACCCTTATGGACGTAGAACACCTTTTGATAGGACGCTTCTCAAAAATTACGTAAGAGAAAAAACAAACAACACAAAACATCTGTTATGCAGGGTTGCCAACATTAAAAATTGCTAGAAAGCGTGCTACCTTCAGACAAAGGTCATAATGCACATGCCAAATGGTTGTGAAAGCGACGACACTCAGTAAAAAAAAATCAAACAATTGGCAAGACAAAAAAATGGAACAAATTAATATACACATATTCAAATATGGATTATTGTCTCAACTAGCCATGACTGTATTGGTATACACAAAATGTGCTAGCTTGGTCTCGATTGAATGAAACATATAAATGGTTTCACATCTACAGACCCAAATTGTTGACACTTTGCCGATGTATTGTTTAAGAATGCCATAATGTAGAAACGTTACTCTAAAAAAAAACACATACTGTTCAGCTAGCCAGCAAAACCCTCGGCGCATGGTGGCTTTTAGAGAACAAACGTGTACCATTCTGGCTAATTGGGTCAATTATCTCCCCCCCCACTTTTACTCCAATGAGGGACATTGGAGTAAAACTGGGGGTAATAATAGACCTAATTAGCCAGAAGCCTTATATAATTACAAATAGTGAAGTATGAATCTGCACATTCATACTTGCTGATCCTGTTTAAATATTGACTCTTGAAATATCTTGCTTTTGAGTTCTCCTTGTTGTAACATATCGCGAGAAGCTCATGTTTGATTGTTTTGTTACTACATTTTAAAGCTACATATAACTTACGAAAACATGAAATGTAATAACTTGAGCGTTTTAATGTAGAGCGCGATAACATGAAGGCTCTGCCTACATTCTTCAAGTCAGGTAATCGCCAGTTACGGGATGCTTATCAAAAACAGGCATTACCAGAACTGCTCGTTCCGTCTAATGCTCGAAAAGGCAACTAAAACATGTATTCAGTTAATGTACAGCTCGTTGTCAGCAACAAAACATCAAATGCAGTGGGCACATACACTAACTAACAGTTTATGCAAACAAAATATGTGTAAAGGAAAATGCTGGTATTTGTCCATTTTACCAAGATAATGCACATTTATCAGAAATGTTCTTGCTTAAAACTGATACTGAATGAACTATACACAGGATAATACTTGAAAGTAGTACACGTCCGTATACGGTTATAGTTTATCATTGGTGCATTTGTTTTAGTAAAATGAGCATCAATGTCGTACTTTTAATTTCAAACCTGTTTTAGCTAAATCCTACAAAGTCAAACTGGGATGGATGCACGGGATATACGAAGCAGAGGAAGTCATGAACACATCGACAACTGGCCAAGCTACGTTGAGTCTCTCTTTCAAGGGACCATACCGATATGTCAAGATACAGATAAATTCGCAAAACGAAACGCTGAAACTGTGCGATATTCAGATCAAACGAAATCCCCAACCAAGAACAGCCCGTGAGTAAATACCTAAAGTCTAAGCGATAATAATATGTTTAGACGGCACTCACGACTTGCCTTATTTTATCTGGTTAATAAATGCACTTATATTTTAAAATTTGATATAAATGATCGGTCACTTATGGTCATTCCATACTTTATTATCATTAACATCGTCCAGAATTTCAATAAGCAGTAACGCCAATGCTCGAGAGCGTCGGCATTGTGGCTGATGGGGCTGCGTCCTCCGACAAATATTATGTTCGCAAATGGTTGTTATGTGTACAAACAATCGCCCATTATATAAAATCTAAAAAATAGGCTCCACAGTTTTCTAAAATATGTCAAATTGCATAACGTAGATCCATATGCTTTTGAGAATTCCGGAATTTCACTGGTATCGCTATGTCCACTCCTCCTGTCCGTACAGACTTCAATGTGAAGACCGTGATCATGTGTACGTCAATCTGTCTGCGCCAGACCGAACCTGCGTGTTTTGCCGCACAGTTTTATCAGGAGAGCTGCGCACTGTTCAATATACTGGAACACACACATGACCCCAGTAATGCATACACAACTTTTGTGTTTCACTTTGCTGCTCATTTATTTACAACATAGTAATTGATTTGATTCCCTCTATCCATTAGTGAGTCTATTTACACTTATCGTCTTATCACCGCGTAACATCAATATGTCGACAGAACTGTTGACAAAATTTAGATACACAAATATAATTGATATTGAGATAGCACTTCATTCAATATTAATATAGCATAAAACAGTGTAATGTTGTATAGTCTGAAGCGTAGTGGCAATCGAACGTCACAATTCGTCGGCATTCTTCTTCATGTAACATGTAGTAAGTAAGGCTAATACAAAACACACTTTCGATGCTGACGTAAAATGAGGTCCTTGCAGAGTTTGCAAGTCTCCCCCTTGATAAGTATTCCACGCAAACGTTTCTTTAAGAGTATACAAGTTCATTTTTCTTGGGTCAATATAATAAGTTAAGACTGTGTTTTCGTTTGACAAAACGTCATTGATGTTGTGTTATCATTTGATGTTGCTATACTATTGGTAGGGAAATAACATATTTGAGTATTATCAAGCTGATATTTTTTTATCACTTATTTAAAATATTTAAAATTATTAATTAATTAACCGTTCATTGGTTGATATAATGATTATTTTCAATATTAAATCGATTCAATTTAATAACACTATTTGTTGGTTTGACATAAACGAGAAAATGTTGTTTTGTTGTTGTTGTTTTTTCTAATAATTTATATTTCATTTGTATTATTTATTGGTGTAAACGATAACATTGTTTCCTGCAAAATATCTGCGATAATTAATATATACAGTGTTGTATCTGTCGGTTTTGTTTGAAATACTCAGACGAACAAATGCTCAATTAAAAAATATATATTTTTTGTAATAAATGTAATAATGCAATAAAAAGGTTGCTATACATACATTACCTTTTCAAACCAGACACTGCTCAAACCCTTGTTATATGTAGGTTAGCATATTAGTTAACTTAAAATTATAAACATGGTACAAACAATTCACACATTCATATTTACACATTCAGGACGTTCGTTTTAACAACTTAACATTGTGTAAAATACCTGTATTAAATGTTGTCAACTTTATGTATAAATATCATAGTTGAGTCGTCTTCTGGTCAAACGAGGCTGAATGAATGTGCGTAGACTAAAATCTTGGACAACACTTTCTGCCAAAACGGGATTTTCGCACAAAAGAGACTTCAATTAAAAAAAAATAAGCGGAAATAGTCGTCCCTAATAACTATGTGCAGACTGGACAGGCTAATCTGGGACGACACTTGACGCACATGCATTCAGCCCTGTTTTCCAGAGGAATGCTCATTTATAATATAGTTTATTTCTTATAATGGTGTTGATTTGACAGAGGTCTAAGTTTGAGGTCTTACAAAGATACAAGGTTCAAACAAGTTTCATTGCGTATCTAAGAGCTAAAACATCTTCGACTTGCTCCACTATTGAACTTTTTAAATGTTGATAGTTTTGTTACGTTGACACGAAGATGATATAAAAAAGCTAACATTATCGTTAATTGACGCCATTGCAAGTACGCATTGTATTTGAAAATTGATGGTACCTGTGATTTGTTAGTAGACTTGAACTGTTTAAGTGTCTAGAAATTACTGTTTGTGATAAGCTAATCTTTAAATTTGTGTTGTGCTTTATCATATAGTTTTATTATCGCTATGTTATTGTGGTTTCCGCAATTGTATGTGCCGGAAAACATTGTATTACATTTATCGTTGGTTTTTTATACTACTTGTATTCATATCGTACATACGACAACGACGCGACAAGACGCATCTTTGAAAAAAAAANGCAAACGTCAATCTTTTTTTTAACAAGCTTTAACAAATGTGAGAAAATGTCAACGGTTTGTCATCAAAAGGAAGGTTTGTCTTATGTGTTAAAGCATGTGATACTTAGTAAGACATTCGATATCACCCCATAAAGGTGTGTTTGTTTTTGCATTTAAACTTTTTTTTTTATCTGACGACTCGCATTACCTGTGCGTTGAATTTTCTTACAGATAAAAACCAAAAACAAACCAAAACAAAACTCCAGTTGGACAACCTTGATTATTTGATGGTCCTGATATTTAGATAAAACAGAGGAATACGTTCATTTTGCAACTAAAGTTTCACGTTATTTGCCTTTGACCTTGCAGGATTGAAATACCTGGGAGACTGCAAGAGTAAGACCCTGCGAAGTTTCGCCGAGAAATGCGGACTCATAGTCTCGCCTGGTGCCGAACACTTCACCGTGAAGGTATGGGTATAACAGTGAAGTAACAACTGGAATTACATTTTTATCATATATATTCTAATATTTAGCATCAAATTTATATGCGAATATGTTTGTTAAACGAGAGTTAAGTGAACATTCATAAAATTGTCTTTCATGCCGATACATATACTACTGTGGACAATAATTGTATTATTCTAATTCGCGAATTGTCTTCATAGTTTTCAAATAAGTCTTGTTTAATATTATTTCTCGACATGTATCTTTTAAAAAGGTCGCTGCTTCATTATGTTGCCAAAATGCATTGTTCAGTTTTGTATCTCAAATATCGGCAAAATGAAACGCACACACATTATAATATGATATTTTTTATATCGTTCGCTAGTACTTCATTGAAAATCTTTAAAAATATCCGATTCATAACTAAAAGCAAGTAAATACAAAAGGGCAACGTTTTAAACTATAAAACACAATAAATAAATATGGTACCTGACGTACGGTAAAGAAAACACAAACAGTTGTTGATATATTGTTCACCGATATATTATGATAGAATTAAGCGATTTGTTCCTATAAACATTACACTGTTGATAGTTTTTCTGAGTTGTGTATGATATATATATAGGATCTGACACTCTTTGTCATATCATACCATATTTTATTAAACGAGTTAAGGAATTTTGTTAGTAAGCGAGCCTTTGGGCGAGCTTACTAACGAATTTCCTGGACGAGTTTAATAACATATGGTATGATATGACAAAGAGTGTCAGATCTTTTATATCACATGCTTTTAAACTAAATAAAATAAATCTTAATTGATCAAACAAATGCTGATAGATCTAAAAGTTGTTTACTATAGTGACGTAATTTCACGTTGACGACGTCATTTCACCAAAATAAAGCCATGCGATTGGTTAGTTATTGATTCTGTAGCCAATGAAAATGCTTAAAAATGTTGTATTACACATGTGTAATATAAAAAAATACGCAATGTCTGTATTACATTGAAAACACGGTATAGCATGTGATAAATAAACGTAATGAGATAACTGATGTTTTCATCCTCACTTTATTGTATATTTGTATGTGTCCAACAATTAAACTGTTCCCTAAATCAGCACGTTCCTTTCGATATGATCAGTAGCTTTGAAACGAAAACGCAGACTCAAATAGTAATGGTAAGCTTGTGGCCTAGCAAAGCTCAAAAAGCAACGGTCATCCTTCTGAGCATATTCGGTTACTCATACATTGTTAGCATATGTATTTGACATTTGTTAGTTTTTATCAGTTTGCGCATTACAATGGGTTAATATTCGTCATTTTGTTTTAGGACCCAAAGCCAAACAAGCAGCTCGAGCCGATCCCTCATAACGTGAAGGAAAATAACACTTGCCGAGCCATCATCAAACAGCTTAATGCACACTGCTAGAACCTTCGGATCGATAATTTAATCGTTTAACTGTATGTTATGACTTTAAAAGAATTTACTGGAAACCTTGGAAAATGCAAATTGTGTCATTGCGTATAGCAAAAGCATATGTGTATGTTATCTGTATACGATACGTATTATGTAAAACATTATTTTGACTTCATAGTTCATGTTTCACTCAAATTATGCAATTCACTGACATATAATACATATTGAATTTTCAAACAACTTTACCTAAAAGGATCAAAGAGTTGCACCGAAACGAAGTAAACTATATAGGGATAATACACGTTTTCGAGGGCATGATCATCTGCGGGCGCTCGAAAAATCCGTTCCTGCCCGAGTGCGCAGCACGAGGGCAGGAACGGATTTTTAGAGCGCTCGCAGATGATCATGTCCGAGAACATGTGTATTTTTGCTATTATTTCATAAACAAATCACACATACCAAAATAAATAAAAATAACATTGAAAACAATGTGTCTTGTTCATTCGACACCGACAAAATAATTCGATTATTTTATATGACGTTATACAGTTCAAGGTTGTGTTTTACATATGTCTCACTCGGTTGTCATCAGAAATGACAAGGTTGTACCTTCGGATAAGCAGTTTTCGAGTTAAAAATGTGTTTCAACAGTGGATTAATATGTGTCACCATCTTTTTCGAACAATAGATTGCAAAAATAGCCATGTTGTGGCCAATAACCTGGACGCGCTTCCTGGTCAGCCATTACTAAGGGAAGTAAATGAGCGTGGATCAGTTTATGGATAAGAAAAACACATAACAGGTCTCGAACGGCACGTGAATCGCCTTGTAAATACACGATTTCTCCCGTTCAAGCCCTCCTTTTGCCAAGTTTCTGCACCCCGCCAGAGGACATTAAAGATAGAGTTTATGCAAAAATAATGAAAACAGTATATTATTATAAATATGAGTTGTATTAGTAGTAGTATTAATGGAAGTACTCATAAAACTTTAATGATACGATGCCAAATATTAATATTTAAAATTAGAATTTGGCAGGTGGCTTTCAATTACGAAAAAATGCACGTGAGTTGAGACCTCAGAAGGATGCAATTGTTTTGATGCAGTGACTATACAACATTTGAGTAAATTATAACTGAACTGAATAAGTATTCCCTAATTTTATATGTTTCATTTTAATGACCATGCTGTGAGGATATTATCAAATCATTCACACACGATACGTATAGCCCTCAAAGAACCACAGGTCTTAAGAACAATAGTGTGCACAATCCGAGGTTCGGGCCTCGGTGTTAGTAATAAATGTAAAAGTTCTCGAACTTCGTAACATATGAAGAAATCACATTTAAACAAACAAATGTTAACCTCCGCCAGCCACCACTTCAAAAACGTGCGATATACATCTATCCGTAAACACAAATACTCTGCAGAACGAAATATTACGTTTCATGAGCTCAAAACAGCCTAAGACTACTTGAAATATCTCAATAGCTTTAATTCTTAAACAAAAAATAAAGCCCCAAATATTGAACAATTTTATGTTTTCGTTCGAAATACAAACTATACCACCCATATCAAGAAATCTCCTCCATCAATGGACGACACATACAGTCCCGGCAAACGCACAGTTCACACTCTAAATAGACAGATCACAGAAGACTTAAGAAAACATGAAAAAATAAAGAATTGCAAAGCGTGGTCAGAGTGCGACAATATTATACATGAATTTATAAAACCCATAACTTTCAAACATAATTTTAACACCGGAGATTTACCAGACAGCTGGATGATTGGTGCCATAGAACGATTTACAAAAATATGGAACTAAACACTGACGTATGTATTGTGCCGCCCCATAACAATGTTAAGCTGTTATTTACCGCTGTCAATATAAATGTATTATTCTGAATTATCACAATGAGCTGTAATTTGCTTAAGTGAAATAAACTATTTGTTCTTTCTTAAAATAAAATATAACTAACGAAAACATTTATTTTTAAATGAAAATAACTTGCTCAACGAAAACCATGTATGATTTCGTGCAGGATATTCAGCAACTGATCACATATTTACACTCGATATAAAACTCAAATATATAGATTGAAACACTTAAATTATTGTGTCAATTGTTTGCTTTTTCTGTTACGTTCGACTTAATTTGGAGAACAGGTTTGTGGTATAAATAATCAAATTAGGAATACAAAGATGGGTATTTGAAGTTATAAGAAGTGTGTATGAATACATAAAGTTATGTGTCCCATCTAATGGCAATACATTCAAAATGTGTTAAAGGTCCCTTGGTTTTCGTCAAGGCCAAAACGTATCCCCTATCATGTGTCAACTGTATATGAACGATATGGACGACTATTTTAAACTATACTAGTCAAGACTAAACTTTAAATTAACATCTGGCGATACTATTTACTTTTTGCGATTGCAGATGACACAATATTTTTTTGTAAAACTGCATCGCATCGGATTTTACGGATTGTTTTAGGTTTGTTTATAATTTCTGACAGGAATGGAAACCAAATATCCACTACTCTAAACCTTAAGTAATAAACTTTGGATCAAATACACCTAACAATTACAAGTTCTATTTCAACTATCAGCACATTTGAAACTGACCTCACAATTAAACTTTAAAATAGACAAAGAGTATCAGCAATATTTTAAATCACACCGGGTTTTCGTTTGTCTGGTTGATACAAGAAGATATTACCACTTAAACCATCTATTATAATGTTAGGAAAGTCTTGATTGATCAATTCATATAAACCTAGCGGTCACAACTTGAAGTATCATCCAAATGTAAATGGTATACGCATAAAAAAAACACACACAAATATTGAAAAATATATGTTAATTTTGTCTTGAGTCGTTATCACTTAGCATGCTGAACTTCCGAACGGGGAATTACCGACTTCCAGTAGAAACCGGTCGCTTCGCACAATCGTTTATCCCTCATGAAAACCGTAAATCACTCTCTGAAACAAAAATTATTTCAGAGACGCATTACCTCCTTATTTGTTTTTGCTTTCAAGCCAAACATCTATTCATTTTCATAACAATATTTCATATTGGTGTTTATTGCCAAATTGATGTTAGCTGTTATGATGTCCTATCATATATTGTGATAATGTGATATTTTTGTCAAGCCATCTATCGGTAGATTATATCTAAATATAACTGATATTTAATTGATTGTAATACAGATAATTTAAATAGTTCAAAACACGGATGTTCCTTTCAATTGTTTTTCCACTGACCTGTATTGTCCAAAACGCTTCGTTTACATAAGTTGTTGTCGTTGATTTTTTTTTTTTTTTTTTTTTTTTTTTTTTTAATTTNTTTGTACAACATACTTTTGAAGTAGAGTCATGCGTGTGTGATAGATTTAGCTTGATTGTGTTATTTCTTTAATTACATAATATTTTCTTTGATAGTTCGTTTCATCTAAGTATCTGATTTAACTCCTAAGACAACATCCCCCCAAATATATTTAATACAGTTTTGTACTCTTAATGTTTCCCGAGAGCGTGTTATTATAATTGCATTTGCTTATCTGTTGTGGCAATACATGTATGTTGATTGTATTTTGTGACCTGAGACACATAATTAAGACTTGTTCTGTTCTGCCACCTAGTACAGAAGTTTGGAGAATACAGACGAAGGGTCCTTTTAATTCAAATTTGTGAACGAAGAGGGCGAGAAATGTATACAAAACAATTATCTTACATGGGTTTAGACAACTTGCATTAGCAGCAACACAATTCTTTTATTCTCGTTTTGGCAAACAACCTTAGTTTCTATCTTTAAGTATATACAATAATTGAATTCAAAGCAAACGTATTTCTTCAGATGATCTGAATTGGTACGTTTTCCGACGTTGTAAATAGAAATAACACTTAACGCTGGTATTATGTTAATTAATATGTGGTATACAGCGATATTCTTTTTTACATAAATGATAGAATATGCGCATTTAACATAATCATACACAATTTAAATTCCTACCATGGACGAGTTAGTTGATGGAACTACTGAAAAAGTAGTAAGAATAGGATCATTTAAGTTCACATGAGTGTAGGAGGAGGGAGATGAACACTTAGAAAAAGAAGCTCGTACTGGTTTAGACATCGTTCCATAGCAGGCGAGTCATGAATTCCATATGCTTAGTGCGTAAATCAGAAAATGTTATTATTTTTGAGAATATACGTTCATTGAGTTCCAAGCAAACATACCTAAATGTTTAAATACATTACCATACTCCTCACTCTGCAATTGCTTTAGAATTTTTAACATTTAGGCGTGTGATCGAATAAGCAATTAAGCAGAAGAGACTAGTTACGCCCCTAGTAAAGCGAGGCGCAGTTGCTAGACCTTTATACGATGTTGACTTTTGTGTTTATGTTGTATTAAAACGAAAACATACATATAAATTAATATTTTATCTTAAAATAAATCAAGGCTTTTCAAATTGTCTGATAAGGGATAAGATAAAAACCCAAAGTTGAACAAAACAAAGTCCGAATTTAATATAATTTCGGTAGGGTAAGTGCATCCAGTTCTATAATTTTTTAAATGCATGTTTGAATTAAATTATTATTTGATATATGCAAAGGAGGTATTATGTTTGTTATAAAATACTAATTTATCTTTACATCCTTGCACTGCACCGGGTCATATAATTTTTTCATCAACATGTTGAATGTAAAGTCGAATTTCTCCACCAATACGAATTTGTTTAAGAAACCATGGCGATATGTTTCTCGGGGGGACATTGGTTGATATCATTTTCGGTGCAAAAACTTTTTCACTGGCATACCTTTATATAAATTTGTAAATAAAGTGCTAAATAGGGGACAAATCCCTGCATCGTCGACTTCAAATAGCCATATTTCAATCAATCCTGAATAATAATAACCAGGCTTTTTCTAATATACATGATAATACCTCCTTTTCATATACCAAAAGATATTTTACTTAAAAATGCCTTTACACAATTATAGAACTGGATTTACTTACCCTACCGAAATTCAGCAAAATATATCGGAAACTTTTCCAAGCACCTCCAACTTTTTACATTATATCGGGTTTCTGGGATGAACTTTGGAATCATTTACATAATCCTGGCTACCGGTAAGGAAACTTTGTAGTCAACAGGATTGTGTATTGTGTGTTCTGGGCTGTTCCAGTGACTCGTAAGCACTCATGCATGCTGATATTGAGGAAAAGGGGGGGGGAACTGGCCACATTTGGCGGTCACAGCCACGTCACACAAACACAACAAAATCAGTATTTATCAATATGATGTTGTATTTGCTTAGTGTTAAAATTTGATATATTAGCCTAATGAAATGAACGGGAAAGTAACAGTATAACATTTTGAATATTTTTTTTAATCAACACAAAAATTCATCAGCAACCTACGGTGTTCCGAGAATATCATGCACTCGATATTGATTTCGTTATCGCGCATCGTGTTTTCGCGACGTCACATCGTAATCTTGCCGTTGCATCGTATTTTCGCGTTTTCACCTGTATAATTCCAAGGTCGGTAGTGCGAAATCACGATGTGAGGTTGCGAATTTATGATTCGAAGGAGAAAAAGGTGCGAGAAAACGATGCGAGAACGCAAAATCACGATGCGATATTGTGATAATGCAATGCGAGCTCGCGATATAAGGGCAATACTGTGGTATCAAAATAGGAGGATACGAAACTACGACGCGAGATTGAAATATTAATAAAGTGACAACGCATTGATTAAACAATCAATTTGACACACCGATATACTACTTACACATGATTAGTTATCGCAAACAGTGATGTTGCTGACTCGATCATGAGTATCTATTTCTGATATAGACTTAATTAGGTTGAAAAACAGCCGATTTTTGGAGATAACAGGTAATGACATAAACAGTGGGCTACCATTATAACTATAATTACCATCGATTAAAACTAAATTTAGTACTGGTATTTCCATGGTTGATCTTTATATAGAAGTAAGACTTAATAAATATAAAGGTAAATATTTAACTATGAACTCCATTTTAAGTTATCTAAGCAAACAGTTATCTTAAGAGTAGAGTTAGCGATTGTGTTCCGCGATTAATCGGTACAAAATCGCTAGAAAATAAGCGTTTTAAACCGATTTAAGCGCTTAATAGATTTTCAGCGGTTAATATTATTATAAATAAGCGTTTGAAACGGTTTCACCGGGTTTTAAGCGTTTTCATCCGCTGAATTGCGCAACCACTTTTTAAGCGATTTTATTAGATTAATCGCTACTCATGCGCATTTGTCCAAACCGCTGAAAAAGCGCTGAATGGGCGAAGCCTAACAGAAGTAGGTGTGTCATAAAATATTTATTTATAGATCCTCGCTTGTCTATGTGTTATAGATCCTCGCTTATTTGTGTGTTATCCATTTTCATTGAAAATGGGGACAGTGGTTTAGTGGTAGGATGCTGGTCTAGGGATCGACCAGTAACTTATTTAGTACTGGTAATTCCAGAGCTGATCTTTATTCTGGATCTTTATATAGAACTAAGAGATAAGAAATACAAAGGAGCATATCTAACATTGAACTTAATTCTTAAAGGTGTCTAAGCATATGTCTTCTCAATTTGTAAACTGTAACACTAGTATATTGGTTGTCAGCATGGATTTTATAATATTTTGCTTATATGTGTTGTGTTACGTGTCTCTTAATTACAATAACTACATTAACAATTTGAACCGAATCAATTTTTCAACAATATATGAATGACTGATTTGTTTGATTTATACCGCCGATTGGACTCTACAAAACATACAAATTACATTTAGTATATTCCACGATGGGCTGTATTCTTGTTGGATTCCGTGTTCTTATTTTCGACTTAATGATAACATGTGTTATGAAATAATATATTGTGAATTTAATCATAGAAGTATTTTTAATTAACTTATAATAACTCAAGCATTTATTAGCATAGCGCTGTGTCGTTAATAGTCTCACAATTAGGATATATTTACAATAGTGTAAATTACAGAAAACTAAACTAGAAAGTCAAAAATGCATTAATTAGAAGCAATACGCAGTGAAATCAAATTGCTAACGATGCAATAGGGGCGTAAAAATGACACGTTACATATTATTGTTACGTCTTAATTTGCTGCTTGACGCGTGATTATTATGCGATTAAAATCCGAAGCCTTTCAAATGCTAGAACTAACGTGTGTTGACAGTTTAATTAAACACACAGATAACTCTCTAGGGTATGAGTGTGCAAATATGTGTTCGTGCAATTTGGTTGCTATGTTTTTCAATATTTTAAGGAATGAAATAAGTCGTGGTCTATATTCAGGCTGTCATGCATGAAAATGCGAAATTTGATTAGACGACAATGTCAATATCAGACAAACAAAGATATCCACCAAAATTTACTAAGTGGTGAAGTGGTTAATATGGAAGATGTGCACCAAATTCTGTTATCATATGCATATATTCAAGTTAATTTTATTTCAGGTTCAAACTGTGGCGTTGTTCGGGCGAAATACATAATAAAAGATAAGAGTTGCTTGTTAAGATGTTAAAACACGGAACGCGCCATTTTTTGTTAAATATAAACAGAACTTGACATGTATATACTACAGATGTAGTATGTATGCGATACGTTGCTTTAACATCAAGATTCCCATTGGGATTCCAGCTATTAGATAACAGACTTGATAAGTGATATTTATGTATGTCGAGGGCACTCAGGCCCTGTGCGCAAGAGTAGAAGGATCAGTTGGGCTAATAAACCGTGTGAGACAGGTATGACTACAGATATATTATATATAATGTTTGAGGACATTTCGAATAGTTTAATGAACAATAGATTGGCTGTTATGCCATTTCATTGTATGCGTGCTCATTGTTACTGTATTCAAAGCTCTTTTCTACAGTATACTATTCTATTATACTGTAGTTAAAACAAAAGTAAAAACAGTTCAATACACAAAATAACGGTTGTTTGCTTTATGCCCAATCTTAACAGAGCTTTGTTTGATGCAATTACTTTTTTACTTCATAAAACATGTAAAACTCGTATATGAATGTACCTATATATAACATTGGGCAGTCTTTAATAATGATGTATTGTTTTTTTAAACAATTTTTTAGACAAGTCAGGGTAGAAGTCGATTTACTCGAATGCAATCGAAGTTGATTTTGTATTGTTACCGAATGTTCCGTTCGTTATTATTTTACAATCAAACACACTATGCATACATTTATATAGTTCTCAGCCTTTATGATTGTCTCAAATCCAAACGCCTTTTATATTTGTGTAACGCGTTTATATGTAATAGTAAAGAAGTTGTTTTACATTGACTGTTTGTGTTTAAACATTTTAACCAAATCGATCTAAATGGATTAGAAGAACGTCTTTTCAAGAAGAAAATCATAGAACATAAAATAACCAAATGCAATGGGGTTGAGTATTGAACAATTCATACAAATTAAGTTTGTTTTTTCGGTGTAACACCAACTCCTCTTCCTTGCGATTCATTAAACCACCCGAAATAGATTCGATATCGCTTCTTAAAAAGATCATACAGTATTGAAAACGTCGTATATGGGCTAATGGTTAAAGTTTGATTTCGTATATTCACTCATTATATCATTTCGATTTTATAAATATATAAATATTTGATAATTGTCTGAACTCACTTAACTTAACGCTAGATTATTAAAGATTCATTATATTTTGTCTTTGTTTATATCACACTGGCTCAACCATAAACATGCGTGTTGTTTTAACTAGTCTGGAACTAACCATAATTTTCATGATCATATTTGTTTCAAATATTGTTAGGCGAGAAACTAAATTTGAAAAGAGAACAAAACAAACTAATTTAAACGTTCAATTATACAAATTGACCTTTTAAGAGATTGTCCGAGTGAAATGAACGAGTTCATTCTAAAGCTGTTTTAAGCAGACTGATGTGGGAATTCGCTTGATCAAATTTGTGTCAAGGCGACGATTGTGTGGGATCCAAAAAAATATTGATAACAAATTAAATAGTTTTTGTAAATCCATAGTTGATCTGTTTAGTAGCAGCTCAATGCAACCCAGTTGATCTGTTTAGTAGCAGCTCAATGCAACCCAAATGCAAGTTCCTGTATTTGTAATCACTATTATTGTATGTTAGTTGTGAAAAAAAAACGTTGAATTTATTATGTTAATAAAGTATAAATATGTTTATTCGTAATTTATCACTTTGTAAAAAATATAACATATTTTTTTTTCTTGTAGAGCTTTTGCTACAAGAATTGTCTTTTTATTTTACATTATTTCAGGTGCACAATTTATCGATAACAACAACGCTTAACAACGTTAAAGGTAACTCCGTTTTATTCGAGAAATTGTATTCAACCAGAGTATAATACGTGTTGCCTTCTACCATATAAACAATCATGCATGTGCATGTCATGCCTGTAATTACTGTCGCTGCACGCTACACCACAATCCCTACGTATTTCTTTTTTCAAAAACTCAATAGTGGACAATCAAACAGAAATGTAAAATTCATTCACAAGTTATTAAACAGTTCTACAATAAAAAAAAATTAACCGATTGTGGTAAAAGTTATCAAAATAAAGCATCAGTACTACAAATTTGATTCAAAACGAGGTCTGATTTTTTTTTATGAAAAACTTCACTGTAATCGTCATCTTACACGAATCATTCTGGATGTTTTTCAGCTTAATTTAATTAGCGCTTGAATATTAAAGGCTTATGAATATGTCGTTCTAATAGCCGTTTATTTGCACTAGATGACACATTATTAAAAGCATCGAGCAATCATTGATTTGCAACATTAAATAAACATAATACATAATTTCTAACACGTTTAGAGCAATTTAACATATTTAATTTTCCAGACAATTATTGAACTTAAGTCGACCCATAGTGTTATTTTTGGGAAATTGTTTAAGTAAGCGCATACAAAATTGAGTGCATTGCCTGTCGAGTCGAGTCAACTACCATTGTCTTGATAATGACGCTAGTTTCTCGCTCGTTGCAGTTTTAGTCACTTCCGATTCAATATATTGACTGAAAAAATAAATACATACAAAAATGTTATCTTCCGAAGGTAACGACCCTAACATATACCGTGCTAAGTCTTACCGGGCAGCCCTGTTCTCGACTTTGATTTGGGATTCATTGGTGCTTGCATGTTGAGTCATACCTTCAGTTTAGTGTCCACATCGTGTAATGGAACACGTACGTATGGTAACATCTGTCATTTCGGGTCTCTTAACGACATCTTAAAGTTCTTGTTTATGGACATTACTCACTCCCGATTTTATAACGACATCTAGAACTTCCAGTTTCACCATTTGGCTTACCATTTTCAGAACGGCAAATCTCATAACAGTACCACAGCATAATAAAGGTTGTCCAGAGAATTCAATAACTACCAACTTGAGACCATCTTCACTTGTAAATGAGTGTTTCCAAAAACACTACCGCTGAGTGCAGTTTAACTTTGCTTTCTGGGCCGTATTCGATCTGGTTCTGGTTAAACGAAGCCATTTTTGAAGCCTATTCCTATTTGATATGTTAAAATGTGGCGTATTTATAGATATTGAAAATAAATTGGTGCAATAATTAAATAAAAACGTGCTGCCTGCTCTGAACGGAATCGGCTCGCAATGTGTTTTCACGTTTATTGGTTAGGGAATATATATTTCGTAATTTTTAAATAACAATATTGAACGATATTGAAATGTTATTATATTATTTTCCGACTATAACCACACTGCATGACGACAAACAATTCTTGATATAAATAACTTTGTACTAGAGACGGATTTCCCAATGTTTCATGAAACTGTGTAATTACACAATATATGTATATGCTCACCTGGTGTCACGATACATGTATGTTCATTGTATTATGTGTCCTGTGAAACATAATAAAGATTTTTGTCTGTATATGGATATTTATTATTTAATTTATTTGTATAAAAATTAATATTAATATATATATATA